>ML789234.1:471505-482639 GCA_009831015.1 Picea engelmannii | reverse complement strand
ACATCATCTAAACTATTATTAGGCAATGGAGACATGGTGTAGCATTTTCATCAGTCTGGTTTCATGGGTGGTGAAGCAAATGAAGTAACTAACCTACATGCTAACCTATCTTCCTAAGACAATTAACCCAGATTAAACTGTTGAGTTAAGGAATTACTCTACCTAAGGGCTATCTGACCAGGATTAGACAGTCTGGTCAGATTTATTCACTAACCTAACCTATGGGCTATCTGACCAGGATTAAACAGTCTGGCCAGACTTATTCACTAGCCTATCAACATCAAAATTTAAAAGAACTTGGCCATGCTTGAAAGGTATGGCCAAGTTACTATTATTGCATGGGGATTTTTCTTTTCAATTCTTTTATGCCCTCTTTTCTTTTACTATTTTTCTTTTTTCTTTTCTTTTTCTTTTTCTTTTTTCTTTTCCTTTTCTTTTCTTTTTCAAATTATTTGCAGAATGAAAAATCATTTGTTAATAAAAACACTAGATACAGATAATATCCAAGTCATCAGTTGATTCCCATAATTGATGGGGTCATAACAATCCCGACATCTTTGCAGAAGCTTACAAACTCCTTCGAAATATATCCAGGTCTTACGAGAAAAATCATCAATGAATGATACATAGTATACATACCTGCTAATGGAGGATGATGGCATTGGGCCACACACGTCTGAATGGATGAGTTCCAATACTCCTTCTGCTTTATTGTCCCTCTTTGGAAAKGGGTTCTTGATGTTCTTCCCTTGCGYACATCCATTTCATATGCCTTCCTGATCAACCTTGAGTTCTGGTAAACCTGTGACAACTTTGCATATGTATGGTAGCGCCTTGTAGTTGATGTGGGCCAATCTTCTATGCCAAAGTTTGCATGAGTTTTCGATGGCATGGGTCATAGCAGTCTCTGGGTGACCCTTCAGCTTATATAATCCATTTTATTCACTTTCGATGACGATTGCTTCATTTATGGTTTCTCCCTTAGCCCACATAAGAACTTCTCCATCTATGAAGGCAACTCTATAACCTTTCTTGTCTAAAGCTGATATGGAGAGTAAGTTCTTCTTTAGGCCTGGTACATAGAGTACGTCCTTCATTGTTATTGAGTTTTCTGAATCAAGCTTGTAGTTTGATTCTCCTATTCCCTTGATGGGATATTGATAATCATCTCCAAGAGTTACTTTATGAGAAAACTTCTTTTCTGAAATACAAGAGAGAGTATTTTTCTTACCTGTTGGAGCCGCCCTTGTTTTATTTTTACCTTGCACGATGTTCAATTTTTGATACTTGAAATCTAAAGTTGATTTTCTTTTTCCTTCCGAGATCTTAAAACTCTGGAATCTTGTCGCCTGGACAACAATGCCTTTCCCACTTTCAAAACAGATCCATTTCCGCAAGTATGTTCACTCTTTTTGTTTTATTTCAGGGTCTCGCAAGTCGGATGCTTTAATCCTTGAGTTCATACGTCCCGAGTCACGAAACAACGAGGTCATTTTTAAATTTTCGCCCAAGGCATTAACTAGGGTAAAAATTTTAACTCATGAGTAGACGTTATCGGGAGTTCACACCTCGGTGTTCGTCAAACCTAAGTTTTTTGTTTTACAACCCCGAGAGCCGAGGACATGAGGTACTTGTGGGCTAACCCTAGTAAAAGACTAACCATGGTTAAAATTTGTTCTCGACGCTTCGTCACTCGGCACTTTCTCTCATAAAGTTAAGGCGTCTAAAACCCCGACTCACGAGGTTGCGACATGATTATAGCAAGATTAATTAGTAGACTAATCTAATATTTTCTTCCCATAATTTGAGCCTTAATTATCGCCACATCACGGTTTCGTGACTCAACATACCATTCTCCCAAAAATCTGTCTTTGAAGTTCCGAGTCACGATATGGAGAATAAATAAATTATATAATTAATGATGCTCCAAATCACGATTACTGTTAATTAAGATAAAATAGGCATTCACAGTCTCGCGAGTTGAAGAGTCAAAATGTAAAAAGGAAATTCACGATGTAGCGAACAGAGAGAAAATTATTTACGTTGCTAAGATTTGAAAATTTAAAATAATGCGAAATATGTCCCGCGCATCGAGGTTTGCACTTTTCCCGAGGTAGATTTTTACTCTCCATACTCCGACTGACCGTCAGGCTGCCAAACATTGATGACATTAATGGAATATTAGAGTAAATCTACGAATAATGAGATCAGATTTTACACAATAAATTTGTTTCTAATTGCGATTTGACAGATCTATGTCGAAGAGTATAGAATTTTCAAATATATACAGGAGTTTATTTTATTTTAAATGTTGTTCATAAGTGCACAGAGCTCACCTTTCTCCGAGTGAACTAATTTCTGCATGTATACACAGGTCTATCGCAGAAGGGCGAAAACTCAAGTTGCAACTATGGCTCCACGGAAAGAAGCGAAGACGAATATCGAGGCGGCAGGGCAAGGTCCGGATAATGATTCCGACACTTCGCCCTAGAGTGTTGATTCAGTCCCGAGCTGGTCATTTGTTTCAGATATTTTGCAAACTAAGCTGGTGAATTATTCAGATTCCGATGACAACGATAACGAGAAGGATGACCTGAACACTAAATAAAAGATAGTGGTTCAATCTGGAATGCACAAGGTAGCAACCAGACCACGGTTGTTTCCCTATTATGATATGATCCGATGGGCGTTGGATCACATATCCTTACCCACCAGAACTATCATTAGTGACCAACAGGTCACAGTCGGGACTTTTAGACCGGAGCACATCCAAACCATGTATAAGCTCCCAACAACATCTTAATACACATATGATGCTGAATTCCTGGAGGGATTCAAACACAAGGAGTGCACGAAATATGACAAAACCATGCCCAGTTTGATTAAAGATTGGGTTTCACGCACCACGAAGTTCAGGGCAAATGACCAGGGTGTATACTCTATCGCTTCTTTGGAGCCACAGTATAAATATGTGGCCATGATTACATGTCGTCTATTTGAGAGAGAAGACACCACACCTTTCTACATCGCGTGGGTGCCTCTTATATTTCGGGTTGCAGAAGGTTGCTCGTTTAATTGGGAAAATATGCTCTCAGACAATTTGTTTAACATGATCACAGAGTATCGGGAGCAAAGGGCAAGCGGGAGACCATCCTCATTTTTCATGTCTGCGTATATCATGGACGCAATATGTTGCATGACACCATTCCCTTTGATGAACTGGGCTTGGATTCCAGCCCAAGAAAAACCTGTACATGAGTACCACGATAAACTGTGGGAGAATAAAGCGGGCAAATTTATTTATGAAATTTTCAACTGGGTGATGGTGCCCTTGCACGTCGCTATTTTTGGTCTTTCGCCACCTCGTATCTCGGACAACATTGCTGCAAATCTGAGCGGTATAGCGGATTGGTACGTAGAAACAGAGTTTTCCTATTTCAGAGTGTTCGGAGCTACTGTTCCCCCGCTTGCGCTACCACTGTTCATCCCCGACAAGCTGGCCTGTCGCGAGATCGCCTGACAAACAGTGATTGGTGGGGTGAGTAAAGAGCTCAAAGCATCTTCAAAGAAGGTATGGTTGTTTTTCCCTGTTCGGCTAAATTCTTATTCTTTATTGGATTTTGGGCATGCTAAAGCCGAGGCTGCAGCCCTGGAAGACCTGATTTTGGTCTCCATTGAATATAAAAAACATGATCCTCAGAAAATTGTAAGCAACCATTTGGAAAATTGTGGGCTGAAGAGGTTTGAACACGAGTGTTCACCCTCGGATGACATTTTCCGAGGGGCAAGATATTATGGGGAAGTGCTAGTCAGGATCCGATCTTTAACACCCGAATACATGGCCTCTGTATTAAAGTTCCAAGAACATAGGCGAAGAAGCCTTCCCACTGTGTTGGGAGGTTTGGGTATTTCATAGGCGAAAAAGAAGGACGCTGAAGGTTCTGAGGATCAAATTTCTAACCTCGGAAAACACCAAGAAGGGGAGCGAGTAAAGAATCCCGAAGCAGAAGATGAGGCTACACACCCATCCGGAGAATAGAGTTCAGAGACGGAAGTGAAAACTCCAGGCCCACCAGGCGAACCAAAGATGGAGACTGAAATAGAGGCTCTAGGTACGCCAAAAGAGCAGAACCCTGTCAATACTCCAAAAGAGTCAGCAAAACAAATAGGAAATCCCATCACCTCGGTCACACCCTTGCAGTCGGCACACGAAAATGTCAGCGAGGCATGGATATTTGATGAAGAATTGAGGCCTATCAGAGCGGAAGAACTTCCTCCGAACGAGTTCTTCTTTGACAAAAAGAGAAAAGCAGTTGTGAAAAGGGAGGTTTACCAGGACGAAGGATCGACTGCTAAAAAATTCAAAGTTATGACCGATGGAAAGAACAAAAAGAATGAGGAATTCGCCACGAAGATCGTAGGAACGCCGGGAGCATATGCATCTGCGAATCAATTCTCGGTCGGGATGTTAAAAAGCCAGCTCAAAAGAAAGAATCGTCTGATCAAGACTCTCGAAGCCAGAGTGATCTCGGCCACAGAAAGCGCTAAAGGTCAGGTAAGTGGGGAAATAGAACTGGCCCGACTGGTTGATAAAAAGGAAATAGAAGTCTTCAAAACCAAGTTGGAACAAGCTTATTCAGTAATCCGAGATGGTCGGATATAGGCGGGTCAGCAGAGGAATATGATCACAAAGCTACAGGCTCAGTTAGAGGTCGCTGAAAGCAGGGTGATCGACGTCGAGGGTTTTAAATCCCGAGCGACCGATATTCGGAGCAGGATCTCTTCTGTACAACAGAGTCTGTTAGAGAAAGTGGGAGTGATTCGAGAAGATTGCCTGTTGATGCATCGTATTTCCGAGAATTTGTCTGTCAGAGAAAGGAACGCAGAAGCTGCTCGGGTCGCCTTTCAAGAGGCGGTGATAGCTACTAACAACAGATTTTCGGTAGGTTCTCCTGGACTCAGCATCGCTGAACAAACTAGAGGTAATATTCTGTTAAAGGATTGGGAACATAATATTACCTTAAGCAAGGAACAGGCCCAAAAAGTAACCAACTCATTAGAAGAAGCCTTCAATGCTATAGATGGCGAGCTGTTAGGGATGGAGAGTGGAGGTGACTCAGAGACGTTAAGGCAAATGAATGTAGATCAGATTTCCCTCGATCTGAAGAAGAAGAATGAGAGAGATTTGGCGGATATATCTAAGACGGACAGGGTAGACATGGCTCAAGTTGACAAACACTTAATTCAACCTAGCACACAACAGAGTGCCATCGACATCATCGATGCACAAATGGGTGATAAGCTGCCACAATTAGCCCAAGAATGCTATTTCGCCGAGGCCAACTGTCAAGTGGAACCTTCGCAGCTTGTATCCCAGTTTGTGGACAAATGTATCATATGCACCGAATCCATGCAAAGACAAGCACCTGGCACCTCTTGAAAATAGAGTAGGAGAAATGGAGTGATTTCGCTCCTCTCAGTTGTAACTGAATTTATGAAACCGTTGAGTTTCTAAACTGATCTGCAAATTTGTATAAATAGATCAAAAAATGAAGAAGAAAAGGCTGGACCTTTGGGGCGTCGATTGTAATAGAGTTTTGCATTTGAATAAGTTAATATATAAGTAATTTGGATATTCTCGATTCCGTCCAGACTGTATTATCAAGTTTGTTTCTGTGTATTTCATGTTTCATTTCATTCCATTTGTTCATAATTGATATGCTTTTTTATTCTTTAGTATGACCACTACTATAACAAAAGAATTCTGGTTTTCTGTACATGTTTATTGTCTTTCCTCTGCACCAGCTATCAGCGGGTGTAAGACCAATTAGCACTTTCGGAATCCTACGTTTATTCTTTACTATGTCAATTATTTTCTTACTAATTTCCTCCTCTGTTTATGCATGAGTTTTCTCTTTGACAGGAATCTTGTGTTATATGCAGCTAAATGTTTCTCTTTCACACCACGCCTTTTTATTAAAATCTAATACAGTTACGGGAAAGAGCCTTCAAATTTGCATTTTTATTTTATTCCAACAAACGTAAAATTCTCTTTATTTCGACCAAATCAAGGCAGCATTTAAACCTCTCATTTAAATCCTTTCCTAGTCTTATTGTTCCTCCATGACTGTCCCTGCAGCCACACAACCCAATATCGAACCTGGACTATCCAACCAAACACATATCACCTTAAATCTTTTTGATATAATCCTTAAAACTGCTAATACCCAGGACGAACTTGAACGTTCGTGGGCTGCCATTGAATAAGATATAAATACTCAGGAATAGTTAGAAGCTAGACTACGAGAACGTAGGAATCTTCCCTAGTTTCCTATACCGAAGGTTGACCTTTTTCCCTTACCCATATTTCATCTACTTTCGGATGCCTTGAAACTGTACGTTTAAGCCTTAGTACAGACTCAGGAACAACATCTTTTTGGCGCCGTTGCCGGGGAACGAAGTTACGAAATCTTTTCCCTGGGAAAATGACAAATTATTTCGTTGAAAGTGTTACTCCTTGATAATGAACATTGAGTACACACAATTTTAAGGCTTTTCAATCTTTCACTTGGCGACTCCACGAAAAAAGAATAAGCTGGAATTCATTAGAAGGAATACCAGACAGAACCCGGATGGTAAGCTTATTACGCCTGTTAATAATCCCGTAATTTTTTTAAAGACTAAATACCATTCAGGACCTTCTACTTCACGCTGTCCTTTGTTTGATACCCAAGATCTGACGACAAACTTCTCTGAAGTTAGGGGTGAGATTCATCAAACCTTCCCATCCATACACAAGGGAAAGGGTTCTTTAGAAAGATCATTGTCATTTGACACACCAGCCTTTCTCCGACATAAATTCCCAGTCTCACCTGATTCCGAAAAGTCTGTTACAAACTCATTTTCTACACCCGAGTCGATGGCAGGCGTTGTAGGAGGTAGTGGAGGTGCTCCTGGTGGAGGCGCTCCTGGAGGAAGAGGTGGAGGTCAAGTAAATGTCCCTCCTCCCAGAGTATTCTCAAAGGTAGCAGCAAGATACGCTCCCCTGGTTCTGCCCGTCCCCCTTCATGATTTACCTGAAAACTACATAAAAAATCTTCCTAAGTTCACTAGGGAGGGAGACCTAACTGCAGTCGAGCATATAAATTTCTTTGACCAATTCGCGGACATCTATGGTATTGAGCATGAAGATGTCTATTCGAGACTCCTTGTCCAGACCTTTGAAGGACCTGTCCGAACTTGGTTTCAGAGCTTACCCGCAGCTTCTATCCTGTCATATGATGCTTTGGAAGACGTTTTCCTAAGACAATGGGGAGAGAGAAAATATCACTTATATTATCTTACCGAGTTTGGGGCCCTAAAGAAAAATAACTCAGAAACGGTTATGGAATTTATTCTGAGATTCAACAAACTGTATAATAAGATTCCCATCGCGGTTAAACCTCTGAACCCTCAGCCAAAGTAAGCTTCGCGGGAGCTTTCGAGCCGGATTTCGCACTCCTTTTGCGAGAAAGAAGAGGAGCCACCCTAAATAGAATGCAAGACGATGCTATCAAAATTGAATCTAATATGATGGCTTCAGGAAAATTAAAAGCTAAAGTCGAAACAGTCAACCACGAGAATAGACGCTATAGGGAACCAGCGGGTCCTTCGGGTTCGAATAGATACACTGATGACAGGGTAGATGATATGGCCCGAATAATTAAAGAACTATCTAACAAAATCTCTAGGATGGAGTTGGATCAAGTTAAAGCCGATTCTTCTAATAAAAGGGACTTTAGGAGAAAGTCAAATCCCCAAAATCAACCGAGACAAATAAAGAATGAACATAAAAAAATACAAGCTCCACTAAAAAACGAAAATTTTATAGGAGCAAATGACCTCCAAGATTTCGGAGATTCGGAAGATGAAGTCGTGAATTTCGGTGATGAATGTTCACAGACATTTTTGACCAGGGAAGACTATGAGAAATCTTTAAATACCCCTCAACTGTCCAATAAGGATGAAGAAGGTGATCACGCTAATCCTTGTGTATCTCAACCAGAAACAGAGATGATAATGGCCGAGTTTCAACCAAAGTATAATCTAAGATCCAAGAGTAAGCCTACCTCAATGAATCAACCTAAGAAAATCCTTCAAAAAGGTCAAGTTTATGAACCTCCTTCGGAAGAGACCTTGTTACCCAGCAAGAAAACCAAGGTAACAAGCACTCAAGAGTCCAAGGCGAAAAAAGTTGAAACTCAAACACAAGAAACTGAACCAGTAGATAAAATCACGTCTTCAACTAACATCACGAGTGATAAAGTGATTCAGACAAGTAAGTCGGAGAGAAAAAATATGGAAGTCTCAACCAAAGAAACAGATAAGGTAAATACATCTTTCAGTCTTGAAAATGAGTTAAACAAAATTAAAATACCGATTCCTTTGGTAGAATTAGCAAAAAATCCCGCTTATCGGAAGCAGATTGCCAAAGTGATGGGTGTATATGATCTAGAGAGTCAGTCTGATGTTATTCGAGAAAGTCAGTCTGATGTTATCAATCTGGAAGATGATAGAACTAACATCACCTTCGGTCCTCATTTTGAGGGATCCAAAGACAACGTCGCTCCTTTCTATATCACCCTGAATATACATGATCAGTTACTGCATAATTGTATGTTAGACTTCGGGGCTTCTCATAATGTTATGCCCAAAATTATAATGGAGAGGGTGGGTCTCCAAATCACTAGACCCTATGGAAATATATACTCTTTCGATTCGAGAAAGGTTAAATGTATGGGGATGATAAAAGATCTGGTAGTTACCCTGGCTCAAGTCCCGATCAAGAGTATCCTGATGGATGTAGTTATCGCAGATATTCCCCCCAAATATGGCATGCTGTTATCCAGATCATGGGGAGCCAAATTGGGGGGTTCTCTACAATTGGACATGTCATATGCCACAATCCCTATTTTTGGTGGTCAGTTTACCCGTTTGTATAGAGAAACAAGATTAGCGTATACCGTCAGTGACCCTCAAAACCCAAATAATTTTCCCATTTATGTTGCGGACCAAGATCTGGGGAATTGCATATTGTCATTTGATGATGGTTTAGATGGGTGTCCAGAAGAACTCGATATGAAGCAGGAAGATCTTAGCCCCTTGACGGAAGAGCTGTGCAATAATGGTATTTGGAAAATGTACTTCGATGGCGCTTCGTCTTCTGAAGGAGCTGGTGCTGGGGTACTTTTAGTAGCACCTGAAGGTAAGTTTATTGTCCCTTTCTCATATCATTTGCAGTGGGACATATATTACACCAATAACGTTTGTGAGTATGAAGCATTAATCTTAGGTTTAGAGGCTGCAAAGAAGTTAAATATAAAAAACTTGGAGGTTTACGGTGACACTGAATTGATAGTAAGACAAGTAAACCGACAATACCTAGCCAAGCATCCCAGACTAAGAACATACAGAAATTGTGCTTGGGATTTGATAGAGAATTTTTTCTCATCTGTAAAGGTCCATTTTATTCCTCGCACAGAGAATCTACATGCTGACGCGTTGGCTAAGGCAGCCTCGACCTTTTCTCCTCCTACGAACGTTAAACTGAAATATCACATTGAAATCAGATATAAACCCTCTATACCAGACAATGTACGACACTGGCAGGTCTTTGAAGATGATGAACAAATTCAGAAATTTCTTACAGCAGTAGGTGAGTTCTCTGAAACTCATCCAGACCAAGAGAATCAAAATGACCCGATGTGGATCATGCAAGAGGGTGAAGATCCTGAAACCTTCCGAGAAAAAATAGCGGATCATCGTATGTTGGTCCTTAAGAACAACCAAATTCCGAAAGGCTTAATTCCTTTTGAGAGACTTTTCGATCAGAATGACGTACCTGCGAAATCCACTTTGCAGCCCCAACCGGAAGAAGTGGAGGATTGCGATATAGGAACTGAGAAAGATTCCAGGATAGTAAAGATATCAAAGTTCCTCCCTCCCAAGGTAAAAATATAGTACAGAGACCTACTCAGACAATACAAATATGTTTTCTCCTGGTCCTATGATGATCTTAGAACGTATGATACTTCCATAATTGAACACAAGATACCTTTGAAACCTGGGGTCAAGCCGTTTAGGCAAAAGCTTAGGCAAATGAACCCCATTTTGTTGCCCGTGATTGAACAGGAAGTTAAAAAGATTTTAAATGCGAAAATAATCGTACCTCTGAGATACTCAGACTGGGTGGCAAATTTGGTCCCAGTCAGGAAAAAGAATGGAGAAATCATACTGTGTGTGGATTTCCGAAACTTGAATAGGTCCTCTCTTAAAGATAATTATCCGCTCCCCAAAATGGATCACGTCCTAGAAAAGGTAGTTGGAGAAAATCGAATGTCTATGATTGATGGGTTCTCTGGGTACAACCAAATCGCCATGAACGAGCAAGACAGAGAAAAAACTGCTTTCACCACACCATGGGGTACATTCATGTATGACAAAATTCCATTTGTTTTGATGAATGCAAGGGCCACATTCCAGCGCGCTATGGACATCGCTTTCGTAGGAGAAATAGATAAGTTCGTAGTCATCTACCTCGACGATTTGACGGTTTTCTCTAAAACCGATGAAGAACATTTGAGCCATCTAAAACAGACTTTCGAAAAATGCCGCAGGTATGGTCTGTCTTTGAACATGAAGAAATCACATTTTGCCATGCGGGAAGGTAAGCTTCTGGGACATATTGTATCTAAAGATGGGATCCAGATTGATCCTAAGAGGATTGAAGCAATAGAAACTATAAATATTCCACGAAACGTAAAAGAAATCCAATATTTCTTAGGTCCAATAAATTTTTTGCGAAGGTTTATCCCTAATTTTGTTGAGATTATCAAATTGATCACATGAATGCTGAAGAAAGATAGTAGAGTAAATTGGACGACCGAGGCTAAAGCATCGTTCGTGCATGTTATCACTGAAATTTCGTCTGCACATGGCGACAAGAACTCCACATCATCAAAAAAGCAATGAAGTCATTCATGGCACTGAATTAAGTTCACAGCATTCCAGAAGGGTCAAAAACTATACAAAGTAACCAAAAATTGAAGGGCACTTTACAGCAGCTTGGTGCGCGCGCATATGCGCGGGACAAAAA
>ML789234.1:451662-466021 GCA_009831015.1 Picea engelmannii | reverse complement strand
TAACACACTAAGGTAGACTGAAAGCAAGACAACAAACCAACAGAACCCAGATAGTATCCAGAAAGCCCCCTGAGAAGGTAAACTTCTGACAGAGGAAGAGGGGACTGCCTCTTAAGCTTCCTGGACTCTACACGCTACTGAAACCACTATAGAATGTGTTCACACGCGCGCTGTAGAAGGCTAGGGCGCGGGTCACCCGCGGGCAGGGATTCTGCAGGCCGCGGGTACCTCTGTGTGTCCCGAAAAGAAATGTCGAGCGTCAGTCAAGGAAAACTGGTATTGATAACCAGGTTCCCTGCTAGCTTTCGACTTCACAGAAAACAAAAAACAACAAAGAAACAAAAACTTAATTCTTTGTACTACCCAAAAGATATTTAACCAAATCCGGGAACCCTAAGAGTAAAATATCCCCAGTGGAGTCGCCAATTCTGTTGTGGGGTATTCTACCCTACGGACTAACAAGCTAGGGCTTTGAGCTTGTACGCAGATCATGACCCTTAAGACTTAACTTTTAACCTTCTACCCAAAATCTCAACCCCTTTTCTCATGCAAACATGGGAAGAATCGACTCACCTTTTTATCGATGATTGAAGTAGATCCTCCGTTTAGCCTTTATCTCCTTGCTGCTGCTGCCCCTTCCACAAAGCTTCCTGCAATCACGGCAAGACTACGCATTAGGAAAGGCTGTTAAAGCAAACTAAGGTAACATTTTTCAAATTGCAATATAAAAGGTTAGATAACAGTATTATTTTTGGCTTCATAATCCTCGAATAAAATAATTTGAATGAATACATTAAAACTAAAAACAGTCAGTCATAATACTTGTTCCTAAATATCTCCGAAAACTAGTCCCAAACTGTTGTGACCTTTTGTATATTAAGCCATCGAATTGTTGCCTTGATTTCTGTCTATCTCCAAGCCTAACTTTTAGCAAGTCACTATATTCCCAAGTCCTTGCGAAGGGGTAAAAGTTTTTTCATTTTAAACTTCAGAGATTTCGAAACAGATCTTGATAAGAAAGCTGGTCTTCACAACTACTTGACCTTCTGCTAAGCGAAGGAACTTTTAGAGCGATCCTAACTTTCCTAGGTTTTTCAACAGCATCGAATAAATCCAAGCTTGCTTGAACATGATGTCCCTTGAAATTTTATTATTTTCCCCTGTCTCCCTAAGAACGAAGGTGTTGTGAAGGTCAAAGGAAGATTGATACCGAGTAATCAAAATATGTTGACGGACCTCTGATACAAAATATTACACAGATATCAGCCCTGATACAAACTGATTGCCTCCATCTTTGTATTTTAAAAGGAAATTATAAGACAGGTGGTGAAAGGAAATTCAGAAATGATTTCCCCCACCTAGTCCATGAAGACGATGAAAGGAAATTCAGAAATGATTTTCCTTGTCTCAGCGTTTAAACGCATTAATTTTACCGAAGTGGTGAAAGGAAATTCAGTGAAAGGGGCCAGACAACTTCACTGGTGTACTGAACAGGCTCGCTGGCAGTGAAGCAATGCCTGAGATATCTGTAAGGCTGTTATACATGAATATCATTCTACTCTGGTAACCAATGCTTCTAAAAACCTGATCAACACTCCAAATTCAGACGTGAATTCCCTATTTGAAACTATATAATATCATTCTTTTGATGCAAGCTGAGGATCAAAAGATCTGTTGAATATCCTAGGGTCATTTCGACTGTCTTAAAGCCACCCCAAAGTTAGTACTGGGAAAGGGAAAGTTTTGAAAGTGAATTCAGTCGTGTTTGGAAAGAGCATCTAAGTTCGAAAAAACTTTTTGAAGTATAAAATGAAGTTTTCCCTCCCTTCTATCTTTTTCCTTGAATTTTTCCGTTTTTTTTTTGCTTGTGACTCCATTTACCCAATATTGGCACCTAGTCTACTGTTCTTCCCGCCTCACAGGAAGGCGGGATCCCTAGTTGGAGCCTATGTTGGAGCCACCCTTGTTTTATTTTTACCTTGCACGATGTTCAATTTTTGATACTTGAAATCTAAAGTTGATTTTCTTTTTCCTTCCGAGATCTTAAAACTCTGGAATCTTGTCGCCTGGAAAACAATGCCTTTCCCACTTTCAAAACAGATCCATTTCCGCAAGTATGTTCGCGCTTTTTGTTTTATTTCGGGGTCTCACAAGTCAGATGCTTTAATCCTTGAGTTCATACGTCCCGAGTCACGAAACAACGAGGTCATTTTTAAATTTTCGCCCAAGGCATTAACTAGGGTAAAACTTTTAACTCATGAGTAGACGTTATCGGGAGTTCACACCTCTGCGTTCGTCAAACCTAATTTTTTTGTTTTACAGCCCCGAGAGCCGAGGACACGAGGTACTTGTGGGCTAACCCTAGTAAAAGACTAACCATGGTTAAAATTTGTTCTCAGTGCTTCGTCACTCAGCACTTTCTCTCATAAAGTTAAGGCGTCTAAAACCCTGACTCACGAGGTTGCGACATGATTATAGCAAGATTAATTAGTAGCCTAATCTAAGATTTTCTTCCCATAATTTGAGCCTTAATTATCGCCACATCGCAGTTTCGTGACTCAGCATACCATTCTCCCAAAAATATGTCTTCGAAGTTCCGAGTCACGATATGGCGAATAAATAAATTATATAATTAATGATGCTCCAAATCACGATTACTGTTAATTAAGCTAAAATCGACATTCACAGTCTCGCAAGTTGAAGAGTCAAAATGTAAAAAGGAAATTCACGATGCAGTGAACAACGAGAAAATTATTTACGTTGCTAATATTTGAAAATTTAAAATAATGCGAAATATGTCCCGCGCATCGAGGTTTGCACTTTTCCCGAGGTAGCTTTTTACTCTCCATACTCCAACTGACTGTCAGGTCGCCAAACATTGATGACTTTAATGGAAGATTAGAGTAAATCTACGAATAATGAGATCGGATTTTACGCAATAAATTTGTTTCTAATTGCGATTTGACAGACCTATGTCGAAGAGTACAAAATTTTCAAATATATAAGGAGTTTCATTTTATTTTAAACGTTGTTCATAAGCGCACAAAGCTCACCTTTCTCCGAGTGAACTAATTTCTGCATGTATACAAAGGTCTATCGCAGAAGGGCAAAAACTCAAGTTCCAGCTATGGCTCCACGGAAAGCAGCGAAGGTGAATATTGAGGCGACAGGGAAAGGTCCAGATAATGTTTCCGACACTTCGCCCCAGAGTGTTGATTCAGTCCCGAGCTGGTCACTTGTTTAAGATATTTTGCAAACTGAGCTGGTGAATTATTCAGATTCCGACGACAACGATAACGAGAAGGATGACCTGAACACTAAATACAAGATAGTGGTTCAATACGGAATGCACAAGGTAGCAACCAGACCACGGTTGTTTCCCTATTATGATATTATCCGATGGGCGTTGGATCACAAATCCTTACCCACCAGAACTATCATTAATGACCAGCAGGTCATAGTCGAGACTTTTAGACCGGAGCACATCCAAACCATGTATAATCTCCCAACAACATATGAATACACATATGATGCTGAATTCCTGGAGGGATTCAAACACAAGGAGTGCACGGAATATGACAAAACCATGCCCAGTTTGATTAAAGATTGGGTTTCTCACGCCGCGAAGTTCAGGGCAAATGACCAAGGCGTATACTCTATCGCTTCTTTGGAGCCACAGTATAAATATGTGGCCATGATGACATGTCGTCTATTTGGGAGAGAAGACACCACACATTTCTACATCGCGTGGGTGCCTCTTATATTTCGGGTTACAGAAGGTTGCTCGTTTAATTGGGTAAAGATGCTCTCAGACAGTTTGATTAACAGGGTCACAGAGTATCGGGAGCAAAGGGAAAGTGGGAGACCATCCTCATTTTTCATGTCTGCGTATATCATGGATGTAATATGTTCCATGACACCATTCCCTTTGATGAATTGGGCTTGGAATCTAGCCCAAGAAAAACCTGTACATGAGTACCACGATAAACTGTGGGAGAATAAAGCGGGTAAATTTATTTACGAAATTTTCAACTGGGTGATGGTGCCCTTGCACGTCGCTATTTTTGGTCTTTCACCACCTCATATCTCGGACAACATTGCTGCAAATCTAAGTGGTATAGCGGATTTTTACGTAAAAACATAGTTTTCTTATTTCAGAGTGTTCGGAGCTACTGTTCCCCCGCTTGCGCTACCACTGTTCATCCCCGACAAGCTGGCCTGTCGTGAGATTGCTTGACAAACAGTGATTGGTGGGGTGAGTAAAGAGCTCAAAGCATCTTCGAAGAAGGTATGGTCGTTTTTCCCTGTTCGACCAAATTCTTATTCTTTATTGGATTTTGGGCATGCTAAAGCCGAGGCTGCAGCCCTGGAAGACCTGAGTTTGGTCTCCATTGAATATAAAAAACATGATCCTCAGAAAATTGTAAACAACCATTTGGAAAATTGTGGGCTGAAGAGGTTTGAACATGAGTGTTCACCCTCGGATGACCTTTTCTGAGGGGCGAGATCTTATGGGGAAGTGCTAGTCAGGATCCGATCTTTAAGACCCGAAGACATGGCCTCTGTATTAAAGTTCCAAGAACATAGGCGAAGAAGCCTTCCCACTGTGTTGGGAGGTTTGGGTATTTCATAGGCGAAAAAGAAGGACATTGAAGGTTCTAAGGATCAAATTTCTAACCTCGGAAAACACCAGGAAGGGGAGCAAGTAAAGAATTCCAAAGCAGAAGAGGAGGCTACACACCCATCCAGAGAACAAAGTTCAGAGACGGAAGTGAAAACTCCAGGCCCACTAGGAGAACAAAAGCTGGAGACTGAAACAGAGGCTCTAGGTATGCCAAAAGAGTAGAACCCTGTCAATACTCCAAAAGAGTCAGCAAAACAAATAGGAAATCCCATCACCTCGGTCACACCCTTGTAGTCGGCACAGGGAAATGTTAGCGAGGCATGGATATTTGATGAAGAACTGAGGCCTATCAGAGCGGAAGAACTTCCTCCAAACGAGTTCTTCTTTGATAAAAAGAGAAAATCCGTTGTGAAAAGGGAGGTTTACCAGGACGAAGGATCGACTGCTAAAAAATTCAAAGTTATGACCGATGGAAAGAACAAAAAGAATGAGGAATTCGCCACGGAGATCGCAGGAACATTGGGAGCGTATGCATCTGCGAATCAATTCTCGGTCAGGATGTTAAAAAGCCAGCTCAAAATAAAGAATTGACTGATCAAGACTGTCGAATCCAGAGTGGTTTCGACCGCAGAAAGTGATAAAGGTCAGGTAAGTGGGGAAATAGAACTGGCCCGACTGGCTGATAAAAAGGAAACAAAAGTCTTCAAAACCAAGTTGGAACAAGCGCATTCAGTAATCTGAGATGGTCGGATACAGGCGGGTCAACAAAGGAATATGATCACAAAGATGTAGGCTCAGTTAGAGGTCGCTGAAAGCAGGGTGATCGACGTCAAGGGTTTTAAATCCTGAGCGACTGATATTCGGAGCAGGATCTCTTCTGTACAACAGAGTCTGCTAGACAAAGTGGGAGTGATTCGAGAATATTGCCTGTTGATGCATCGGATTTTCGAGAATTTGACTGTCAGAGAAAGGAACGCAAAAGCTGCTCGGGTCGCCTTTCAAGAGGCGGTGATAGCTACTAACAACAGATTTTCGGCAGGTTCTCCTAGACTCGCCATCGCTGAACAAACTAGAGGTAATATTCTGTTAAAGGATTGGGAACATAATATTACCTTAAGCAAGGAACATTCCCAAAAAGTAACCAACTCATTAGAAGAAGCCTTCAATGCTATAGATGGTGAGCTGTTAGGGATGGAGAGTGGAGGTGACTCAGAGACGTTAAGGCAAATGAATGTAGATAAGATTTCCCTCTATCTGAAGGAGAAGAATGAGAGAGATTCGATGGATATATCTAAGACGGACAGGGTGGACATTGCTCAAGTTGACAAACACTTAATTCAACCTAGCGCACAACTGAGTTCCCTCGACATCATCGATGCACAAATGGGTGATAAGCTGCCACAATTAGCCCGAGAATGTTATTTCGTCGAGGCTAGCTGTCAAGCGGAACCTTCGCAGCTTGTATCCCAGTTTGTGGACAAATGTATCATATGCACTGAATCCATGCAAAGACAAGCACCTGGCACCTCTTGAAAATAGAGTAGGAGAAATGGAGCGATTTCGCTCCTCTCGGTTGTAACTGAATTTATGAAACTGTTGAGTTTCTAAACTGATCTGCAAATTTGTATAAATAGATCACAAAATGAAGAAGAAAAGGCTGGACCTTTGGGGCGTCGATTGTAATAGAGTTTTGCATTTGAAGAAGTTAATATATAAGCAATTTGGAGATTCTCGATTCCGTCCAGACTGTATTATCAAGTTTGTTTCTGCGTATTTCATGTTTCATTTCATTCCATTTGTTCATAATTGATATGCTTTGTTATTCTTTAGTACAACCACTACTATAACAAAAGAATTCTGGTTTTCTGTACCTGTTTATTTTCTTTCCTCTGCACCAGCTATCAGCGGGTGTAAGACCAATTAGCACTTTCGGAATCCTACGTTTATTCTTTGCTATGTCAATTATTTTCTTACTAATTTCCTCCTCTGTTTATGCGTGAGTTTTCTCTTTGACAGGAATCTTGTGTTATATGCAGCTAAATGTTTCTCTTTCACACCATGCCTTTTTATTAAAATCTAATACAGTTACGGGAAAGAGCCTTCAAATTTGCATTTTTATTTTATTCCAACAAATGTAAAATTCTCTTTATTTCGACCAAATCAAGGCAGCATTTAAACCTCTCATTTAAATCCTTTACTAGTCTTATTGTTCCTCCATGACTGTCCCTGCAGTGACACAACCCAATATCGAACCTGGACTATCCAACCAAACACATATCGCCTTAAATATTTTTGATATAATCCTTAAAACTGCTAATACCCGGGACAAACTTGAATGTTTGTGGGCTGCCATTGAACAAGATATAAATACTCAGGAACAGTTAGAAGTTAGACGATGAGAACGTAGGAATCTTCCCTAGTTTCCTATACCGAAGGTTGACCTTTTTCCCTTACCCATATTTCATCTACTTTCGGATGCCTTGACACTGTACGTTTAAGCCTTAGTACAGACTCAGGAACAACATTACCCATCATATGCTTTGATACACCGCTATCAATGAGCCATGTGTCCTCTCCAGGTGATATAGATCCTGAGAGGGCTGAGATCAAGACATGGTCCTTAATCATCTTCATAGGTGGTTCTTCATCTTCGACAATGTGAGCATGTTGCCTTTTTTGCTTCCTCTTGTATTCTTCTTTTCTGACTGGACAATTTTTCGCCTTGTGTCCCATCTTATCACAATGATAACATTGTATAGATGAGAGATATCGTCCCTTGCGTTGTCCTTTCTTCTGAAAGTTTCTTGAATGAGATTCTTGATTGTTGAATTTGTTTGACGGTTGTGTGTCTCTATGAGATTCCCTTTTGAAATAGGGTTTCTTCCTTCCTCCTTTTGTATGAGTAGCTAGGGCTTGATCATCATCCCTTGCTAGTAGTGCTTCACGGTTGGTTACCCTTATCTCTTCTTGGATGCATTCTTCCCATAGGATTTCAARCTGTAGTTTCTCCTTTCTACCACATACGGACTGGATGAAGGCATCCCAAGGTCTTGCGAGACCATTTAGGGCTGTCATTACAAATTCGTCTTCGTCGATGGTGTCTCCAATCGCTTTCARCTGTTCTTTTATTTCTRAGATTCGGGAGAAATACTCTTGAATCATTTCTCCTTTCTGSATCTTGGTATTCTTCAAATGAGTTCTGAGATTCATCTTCCGATTGATGTTCTTTCCTTCATATAGTTTTCTTAGAGCATCAAACATCTCCTTCGGGGTCTTCTTTGACGATACATACGGAATCAGGTGGTCTTTGATTGAATTTGCAATGATTCTCTGAGCCCTGATTGAGTCCTTCTGATGCTTCGCTTTCTCTATGGCATCTTCAGGTTCCTTCACATATTATTTGATAAATATTGATAGGTCATTCTCTGCAAGGATCAGACCGATCCTATACTTCCAGGCACGGAAGTTGTCTATGCCTTCCAATTTTTCAACAAGCTTTGTGCTTGCAGACATCTTGTACTTTCTGGTAACAAAAATGACCAAAAATTGAAAGTGCTGGAAATCAAGTTTTGATCTTACCAAGAGGTGCGCTTGGCTGAGGCGAGTAGCCTGGTGTCCTCAAATTTGAGAAAATCCAAATTTTACCCCTTCAAATCTGCTCTGCGGATTTCTGGACTGGTGCTTCTGGTACTTCTGGTACTTCTGGTACTTCTGGTACTTCTGGTACTCTGGTTTTCTATTTTTCTGGTACTTTGTGAAACTAGGGTTTCACTTTCCAGAGGATCTAGCCACTGAAAAGGTGTGCTCTAGGTGCCAAATTGATCCTTGGGGGAGGGTGCAACTTTCTAGGGTGATAGAGAGCTGAAACCACTCACTTTTTCAAAACCCTAATTTTGGGGTACAGTAACAGTGACGTTTTTCCTCTTGCAGATTGTGCTTTCTTCAGGTTGGCTCTGAAACCATGTTAATGTTTATGCCATTATTATAGTTCTTTGTATTTCATAAAGATAAGAGTATAATAAGAACAAGATCACTGAGAAATACACATCTACAAGAGACACAACATTTATCCTAGGAAACCCTCTAGGGGAAGAAAACCCAACAAAAAATTCCTTATCATAAATAGCTTATACAATGTTCAAGAGATAACTCAACCAATACAGAAAAGTCTTCCTCAAGAGATGCGCCACCCTTCTTCTCCTCTCACCAACTTGAAATTGCAACTTGCCTCATAAGAGAATGAGCAAGTGAAGTGTGTGTAAGAAGTGTGGCGCTAGCCTCTTATTTATATCAATCTGGCATGTGTGAAGAGTCACCATATGGCAGGGCCGATCTCTCACTCTGGGTGGGTAAACCCACCTTTTATTAATTTTTTCCCTTTCATTATAACTGCTGGGGCCGACTTCTTATTCTACACTTTGTAATTGTTCGATGACCAATCCGCAAAAGGGGATTTGGCCCTTATACAATTACCGACATGATTAATCCTCAATGGGGATTAATCTAATAACAATAATAATTATAATGACATGATTAATCCTCAATGGGGATTTAATCCAATAATAATAATAACATGATTAATCCACAATGGGGATTTAATCCAATAACAAAAAAATAATAAGAATGCTCTTCACAGTTACATTATTTCAACACCTTTTCATTTTCCCTCTTCATCATGGCCCACACCCGTAGCCAAGACTTGGAAGCTCGCTTCAATTCCTTGTCCTCTACTTTCACAGATACCCAACAAGAAGTGTGGAAACTTAGTGCCAATATTTCCACCATCAATAAAAATATTCATTCCTCCATAGATGCAAAAATGGAAACCATCAAACAGGACCTCGCTACCAAGCTTGCATCCTTCACTAACACAATTTGCACCAAGATGAATATCCATGCATATCTTCCCTCCTCTGATCCATTTTTTCACTCCAAAGGTGAAACTTCCTCTAATTCCAAAAATTTTCATCCCCATCACTTTCAGCATGACCTACGCCTTCCGTGTGTGGATGTGAACAAATTTGATGGCTCGAATCCCACTCCCTGGATAACTAAAATGGAACATTATTTCACTTTGTATGGCATTACAGATGAGTTGGCCAGACTTTGGTATGGTGTTCTCCATCTAAATCAAGAATGTTGGCAATGGTGACAATGGAGAAAAAATGTCCTCCAAGGGTATGTGGCTTGGACACAATTTGTGGCAGAGATTTATGAACGCTTTGACACTGACACCAAACATTTAGGTTGTTTGACAAAGTTGAAACAATCTAGCACAATGGAAGACTTTATTTTCTTTTGAGAAATTGGCTTTCCGTATAGAGGGCATGTCTAATGTTTTTTTTTGAGAATGTTTTATCAGTGGCCTCAAGGATGAGATTCATGTCGATGTCCTCATGGTTTGACCTTAGAGCTGGGTGGAAGCTATTAAAAGAGATAAGGAAGAATAGAATATTGTCTCTTCTCAAACCAAAAAACCCTCCTTTATTCCTCTCCCTAAACCAGTCACTCCCACTCCTTCTTCCACTCCACTAAAGATCCAAAAATTGACTAGGGCATAAATGGTTGAACTCCAACTCAGAGGTCTTTGTTATAATTGCGATGAAAAATATTTTCCTGGGCATAAGTGTAAGGAAACAAATCGTTTTATGGCCATCTGTGAGGATGTTTCAGAAGATGATGTTGAGGCCCCCATGTGGCTGAGTCACCTGAACCCACTGACATGACCCCACCTTTTGACCCTCCCGAAGTTGATCCGGTCATTTCCTTGAATGCTATATTCTCTACTCCCCAAACCCTCAAGCTAATTGGTTACATTAAGAATCAGAAGTTCATCATCCTTGTTGATAGTGGAAGCACCCATAATTTTATTCATCGCTGCATTGCCCAAGAAACTAATTTCTATATCCGTGCAGTCAATAATTTTCAAATCATGATTTCCAATGGCGGGTCCATGAAATGCAGGGGGTGTTGTGAAAATGTGTGTCTCCAAAATTGTTAGTACCACATGAAATCTCATATGTTTTCTATTGACATGGGTGGTTGTGACATTGTGTTGGTGTTGAATGGCTAAGGACTCTCGGTCCCTTTCTCATGGATTTAAAGGAATTAACCATGCAATTCAATCAGGAGGGCCAATGATGCAAGTGGATATTGGTGGCCACCCACCTTTTCCAACTAGCTCAAAATAGTTTTCTTAGAATTTTGGCAATTTACTATTTTTAGCAGTTTTAACTTCCAGGGCCATTTTGAGGGCCTAAATGAAGGGTTTTCTGGATCAAGATTGTCAATGATAGACAAAGGCATGATTGAGCCCCCAAAATGAATCTCCTTGATGATACCTTTCCAACGGGCTATCATACACCTAAAACGGAGATCGTATGCAAAAGTTACGACCGTAGGAAGTTGATGTACTAACTTACCCAGACGGGGCCCACATGACTTTTGGTGCTTCATCTCCTAGGGTTAGGTTTTTGGATGTATAGGGTTTTTGAAATTCCTGTTTATTATAAAATTACCTTCAGAGCCTCAATGTAATCATGTTCTTGCGAATGAGCACAACTGATGCATCTCTTCTCAGAATTAAGCCGCCACCATTCCAACAAGCTTATTTATGATGCATTTTACAATTTCAACTTATTTCCTTATTGAATAGAAAACTAGTTTTACTATATCTATGTTATTTTGTGTTAAGAACCTGTTAATAATCCGTATTCATTTTTTTCTTCTCATAACATCCAGATCAATGGTATCAGAGGGATCTACTCCTTGTCATCTTAATGCATGTCCCCAATGAGGTCGGAGTACAAAGAGTTGGGTCTCGAGCTTGTTTCTCTTGAGAACAAAAGCTCTCGCATGCCCAAGCGACCTCTCATAATAGGAGAAAAGAAATATGATGGGATAGGAGATCCTTTCAAACTGTTGATTGAGGAAGCCCTCAGAAAACAAAGGAAAGATATGATGTATAGCTTCGCGCAAATCCTTCGGCGGCTACCAACAGGTGACACATCTTCTTCGAGCGGAGACGCTGCCCCCCTTCAAGGTACAAATAAAATTCAATATTCCTATATTTTAAGGTCAGATAGACACAGATGCTGTAGACAAGTGGCTGAATCTACTAGAAGGGTATTTTTCTGTCCATAACTTTTCGAATAGAGAAAATATTACTTTTGCACTCCTCAAAGCCGTTCCCCATGTCAAAGATTGGTGGGAAACTTTCTGTGAGAAAAAGGAAACAAAGGAACCCTCATTATTTATAGTCACGACCACCTGGGAATCCTTTAGGGATTCTATTAAGGAACAATACTACTCTTTTGGAAGTTATGACGACTTGTATACCAAATGGACCACACTGTGGCAAGAAAGAGACTAAGCAGTGCCAGATTTCACAAATATATTTCATACCTTGCGCACCAAGCTGGGTATCAAAGATTCAGAGAGACCTCTGGTGCTCAAGTATCACAACGCTCTACATAGATACATCCAGACCGAAATGGAATTTCTGAACATCTCATCCTTGGGCATGGCCTATCGATATGTCGTCAAAATAGAGCAAAAGCTCAAAAAAAGACATTGCAATTTGGGCCTAGGAACCCCTCACAATAAAATCCAGGAAAGGGTGGCCCCAACCCACAAAACAAAGGACAGAGAAAAGATGGACAGTATCAGGACAACCAGTCCAAGCTGCAAGCAAAGAAGGACACCGGAAAGACAAACAAAGATATCGGGAAGTGGTGTGACTTCCATAAGAGCCCTTGGCATAACATTGTTGACTGTCTCTCAAAGCAGTCGCTGGTGTATGAAGTGAAAGCCTCCGAATCAGATGTGGGTTCAGATTCTAAGCCAAAACTAGAAAGGGGAAGACAGATCATTGACACAGAACCCAGTGCCACCATTTCTACCACTAAGATCTATCTTGGTGAACCACTCTATCTTGGTGAACCAGACGAGCCAAAAGAAGGAGAACGCCTCTTCCATTCACGTATGTGGGTAAAAGGCACCCCGCTGCACTTCATCGTTGATAGTGGTAGCCAAAAGAACCTCATGTCAGCAAAGGTTTTCAAGCGGCTGGCCCTACCGACAATGCCGCACCCACAACCCTAGACCATTGGATGGATCTTCCAAGGAAGTGATCTCTGCGTCAGCCAACAGTGTGAACTGTCATATGACATCAAGCCCTTCAAAGACAAGGTATTGTGTGATGTTGCTCCTCTTGAAGTTTGTGATGTTCTTGTTGGCAAATGTTTAACAGATAGCGTATGCTTGTCATTGATGGCAAGTACAACAGTGAAGATGGCAGGATCAGAATGTGCATCGATGGACAAATAGGAACAATGTAGGCTTAGGAGGAATTAAGTGCAGAGTCGAAATTATTCCAAGTAAGAAAGATGTGTAACGTGGAGGAGAAGCGTCATTGATCGTTGGATCCCATCCAAAATTCCTGACAGCATGAGGGCCGTTAGATCTGAATAAAAACAAGAAGAGCGCGCGCTGAAGAGAAGGATAGATCTCAGGCATTAGATCTGAGCGCAGGATCTGATTACCATTGGATCAAGCAGAACCTGCACATTCTTTAAAGTGCAAGGAGAAAATGGGCTCACAAAATCCCGAAAGAAGGAGGACTGTCCATCTCATCTCATGGAGAGGCAAGAAACATAACTATCACGATATCGCATCTCGTGGAGAGGCAAGAAACATAACTATCAAAATTGCGATATGCGAAATCATGATTTAATCGTAGCCGTCAAATCAAAGTCTTGTTCTGGACCGTTGATCCAGCTTCATCTCGGAGTTTCGCGACTCGTGACATGGAGAGTCAAGAGACATAACTATCAAAATCGCGATATGCGAAATCGCGATTTAATCACAGCCGTCAAATCAAAGTTTTATTCTGGACCGTTGATCCAGCTTCATCTCGGAGTTTCATGACTCGTGACATGGAGAGGCAAGAACCTCTATCGAAGGAATCATGAGATACGAGTTCACGATGAGATCTGGACCGTAGAATCATCAAGATCGTGGACCGTTGATTTCAGCTCCATCTCGGAGTTTCGCGGATCGCGACTTGGAGAGTCGAGATGATTCATCTTCATATCCATGAGATGCGATATCGTGATTTAATCATGGTCCGTTGGATCAAGAAGACACGTGGCGAAATATCGTCATCTCACTGACTGGAAAGTCAAAGGAACAACGAGATGCGAGATCACGATTTAATCGTGGTCCATTGGATCAAGAGGACATGTGGCAAAAGATCGTCATGTCACTGACTGGAAAGTCAAAGGAACAATGAGATCCGAGATCGTCATTTAATCAAGGACATTTGGATCAAGAGGACGCGTGGCGAAAGATCAGAGCACCATAAAGCTCCATCTCGGAGTTTCGCCTATCGCGACTTGGAGTGACGAAAATCTCCATCTTAGGATCAACGAGATGCAAGATCACGAAATGATCCTGACTGTCAATACATAAAAAATGTGGACCGTTGATCTGAGCTCCATCTCTGAGTCTCGCCTATCGCGACTTGGAGTGACGAAAATCTCCATCTTAGGATCAGTGAGATGTGAGATCAAGAAATGATCCTGACCGTCAATACATCAAAAGATGTGGACCGTTGATCTGAGCTCCATCTCTAAGTCTCACCCATGTGAAACTCCAACGAAGAAACAACGAGATGTGAGATCACGATAAGATCCTGACCGTCAATACACCAAAATATGTGGACCGTTGATCTGA
>ML789234.1:395670-428091 GCA_009831015.1 Picea engelmannii | reverse complement strand
CTACCTGAATGTTGGCCAAGCCGTTCATTTGTGAACGTAGGCATGTATCGTCTTTGATTGACCTTGCTACCCATTTGACCCTGGGCCGTGTCTCCTTCCAGACTTCCTTTGGATCTGGGGGATTTCTCCGGATTATATCTAATCTTCTCATGGACTCCACCGGATCCACTAGCCTCCTTGTTCCCATACGTATCAAGGGTCTTCCCTTGATGGGTCACTTGCATCGGAAGTTCATTTAGCTTGGATTGATTCTTGTTCATTATCTGTAGGTTCACATCAACCCTCTTCAAAGATTCAGAGAGTTTGTCCTGTCCCCTTCTGCTGGTTTCATGGTACTCGCCTAAGTGCTGGACCAATGTGCTTTCCATGCGGTTGACGGATTGTAGGAACTTGTCAAACTTAGCTGCTATGAAAGCCAAGCCTAGAGGCTCATGGTCATCCCCTGACCTTTCCATTTCAACCTCTATTTCAATGCTCGATTTCTTCCTTTGACCCATAAAAATACCACTATACCTCTGCATGCACCGATCCTTCCACAGGTTTGGAGGATCGAATCTATGATACCACTGTAATGATCCCAAGACAAATTTTTCCCAAGCCAATTTTTTCACTTGGAATCACTAACTACCACTGATTTGTTGATGTGCAGGTGTTTATTGAGTTATTAAGTGCATTCATACAAGATTCATCCAACACATGAAGATCATAATACATTCAAGATATAGAAGCACCAACAAAGATCTGACCTTTTATTATGACAAATATGGAATCAATACAATAGATAGACAATCTTGCACAATCCTCATATGGACATACAAACAATAGATATGAGCTGCTACAAAATGCTCTGCCGATACAAAATAACCTCCAAAGGCTGGATGAGAGATCAACACAAGCAGATCTGAATGCCAAAATTTCCAGCTAAAGAATGCCATGCTCCAAGAGAAGACTGGAACTCTCCACAATTCGACCATGATGGAAGAAGTCTCCAAATGAGCTCAAACCTGGACAGATGATAGATCAGGGGAGTAGGATCTCCCTCCTAAAGTCTCAAGCCCAACGTCCAGTGCCAACCTCTCCAAATGATGGATCTTCTAAGGGAGTTGTGCCCTCCTAAGTAGATGAAACCCTAGGCAACTCACCCTTGAAGAAAGAGACCTCCAAATGATGTGAAACTCTCCAAGAATGTAGATCGGGCTATAAGAACATTGTGGGAGAAGTCTCAGATCCAGATCTTAAGTAGATCTCTCTTGATCTAAGAAATACAGAATAATGGGACGTCCTCCTTACCTCCAAATCGTCCCAAGTTGTAGTTGAAGATTGAGTGATGATAACACTTCGAAGAAGCCCTCAATATGATTATGGAGCACCTGCAAGTAAAACCCAAGTGGTAGAATTCCCAACGCTCCTCCTGATTGGATAGATCAAACCCTTCTCAATGATGTGGTGCACCCTTGCTGAAAACTCCAAAATAGTACGACCCTGCTATCTTCTGAAGCGCTAGAGGAGATATGCTAAGAATAGAATGGTGTGGAGGAATCTCTCATCCCTGAGACCAAGCTGTGAAACAAGGTGAGTGGATATTTCACCACTGAGTTGCTCACAAGGGTTTGCACAGCAAAACCCCCAAACTGAATGCTCAAGAGAAATAACAAGAAATATATCAAATCTAGAATGAATAATGGGTGCGCCCCAGCCTCTTACTTATACTTTTTCCTTCTAATTCTCTGTTGAGTTAGGTTAACTCCGAGAGTTAACCTCTATTCTTCTATTGAGTTATCTTTTACTCCTTTTATCCCTTTTCTTTCTCAAGTCAACTTAAAAATATAACTTTAGCCTAGTTGACCTTCCCCCTCAGTGTGAGACTATGACCTAGTGGGGGTGCCCANGCCACTGAGTCTCCTCATCACCTCTCTAAGAGGTGGGGGACATTACAGTCTCCCCTGCTTGAAATTGCTTGTCCTCAAGGAATTCCAAACCTACTTCTCTTACCAATTTCCATCTTCAGGATAGGTTATTGTGTCATCTAGGCCATATTTGTGTTCCATCAAGTGAGCAAGCGAATTTGATCTGGGAATCCCACTATAGTCGGGTGGAAGGACACTTTGGTGTCGAACATATAGTGGCGATGCTACATAAACATTTCTATTGGCTGAAACTTTGAGAGGAGGTCAGCAAGTATATCAGGTCCTTCACTGCTTGCACTATTTCCAAACCAACCACTAAGAAACAGGGTGTGTAAACCTCTCTTCCTATTCCTGACATGCCATGGGAATCCATAACTATGGACCACATGTCGGGCCTTCCGACCACCAAGAGGGGAAATGACTGCGTTTTTGTGGTTGTTGATTGCTTTTCTAAGATGGCGATTCTCGTTGCCTACAAGAAGAATATCACAGCAGAGGCCACTGCCAATGTCTTCTTTGAATGAGTCTGGGTACATTTTGGAATCCCACAAACCATTGTCTTAGATTAGGACAGTCGATTTCTCAACACATTCTAGTCGAGCCTCTAGTCACTACTGGACTCCAAGCTCATCAAATCCACGACCTTCCACCCCCAGACAGATGGCCAAACTGAGGTCGTAAATTGAATGATTGTGCATATCCTTCACATGTATAATTGAAATCACCCTCGCACAAGGGATGAGAGCCTTCCCTATGTCCAACATAGCTACAACCAAGCCCTACATAGCTCAACCAACAATAACCCCTTTCAAGTGGGTTTGAGATTCTAACCATTGGGTCCCATAGCTGTTTCACTTCCCCTTGCGGTCACCTCGACCAAATCATCTCCTACTCCAATTGAAGCTAAAAAATCCACTCGGTTCATTGAGCGGATACAAAACATCCTCCAATAGGTTCAGAATATCCTATATAAATCCAATGACAAGTACAATCAATTCCATGATCAACATCGGGTGCCACATAAGTTTTAGGTGGGCGAAAAAGTCTGGTTTGACTTGCAGAAAGAACGCCTTATAGGACCCCATCAAAAGCTTCACCTACTCTGTTATGGGTCGTACACCATCACCAAGTTTGTGGGGGATAATTATTTTGAGCTCAACATTCCTCCTTTCTTGGCCTGCACCCAGTGTTCAACATGGATCTCTTTCGCCCTTATTTCCCACCATTATTGGACACCTCAGACGTAGCAGAACAACCGACACAAACAGAGATCAACCCCTACTGTATACAACAGGAATACAATGATCATATTGTGGACACACAGATCAAGGGCACTCAACAGTAAAGGATCCATCTTTATCGAGTCGTCAAAGTAGGGCAACTCCTACACCAGGGCAAGTGGCTCACTCGGGGCCAAATTCAACATAAATTTCCTCATCTGATGGGGGAATTCAACACAATGCATACCATTGATTACTAAGGAGGGAGTATTGATCTAGGCATATATTTATATCCACCCACCTTTTTCAACTGGCTCAAAATATTTTTCTAACAATTTTGGAAATTTACTATTTTTAGCAGTTTTAACTTCCGGGGCCATTTTGGGGGCCTAAATGAAGGTTTTTCGGGATCGAGTTTCTCAATGATAGCCAAAGGAATGATTGATCCCCCAAAATGAATCTCCTTGATGATACCTTTGCAACGAGCTATCATATGACTAAAACAAAGATCGTATGCAAAAGTTACGACCCAGGGAAGTTGATGTACTAACCTACCCAGACGGGGCCCACATGACTTTTGGCGTTTCATCTCCTAGGGTTAGGTTTTTGGATGTCTAGGATTTTTGGAATTCCTATTTATTCTAAAAATTCCTTCATAGCCTCATTATAATCATCTTCTTTTGAATGATTGCAACCGACACATCTCTTCTCAGAGATAATCCGCCACCATTCCAACAAGCTTATTTCTGCTGCATTTTACAGTTTCAACTTATTTCCTTATTGAATAGAAAACCAATTTTACTGTATCTCTGTTATTTTGTGTTAAGAACCTGTTAATAATCTATATTCATTTATTTCTTCTCATAAAATCCAAATCATCCAACAATATAAGTTCCAAGGAATCACCATCAGTTCCCATTGGATGGAAAAACTCCTAAAAAAAGGTCATTCTGACATTATTTCCCAACTCCATGCCATTCATGCCACTGAGATACCCTTAATGCCACAAGAACTCCAATCCATCCTCTCCAAACATCAAGTTGTTTTTCCCCCTCCTAGGGACTTCCTCCTTCCCATGGTGTTCATGATCATTCCACTCCCCTTGTTCCCAACAGCCTTCCTCCCAATGTTCGTCCCTATCGTCATCCCTTTTCCTAGAAAAATGAAATTGAGAAAATTGTTCAAGAATTTCTCACAGCAAGTGTTATCCATCCTAGTACGATCCCCTACTCTTCTCTTGTGTTCATGGTCCTTAAGAAAGAAGGATCTTGGCGCATGTGTCCTGACTTCCGCACCCTAAAAAAACTCACCATCAAAGACAAATTTCACATTCCTGTCATTGATGACCTCTTGGATGAATTGAGTGGTGCCCAATTATTTACTAAAATTGATCTTCGTTCTGGGTACCACCATATGCGTATGAATGAGACAGACATTCCTAAGACTACATTTCAAACTCATGAGGGACACTATGAGTTTTTGGTCATGCCCTTTGGGTTGTGTAATGCTCCCTCCACTTTCCAAAGCCTCATGAATCATGTCTTTCGTCCTTTTCTCCATCATTTTGTCTTAGTTTTCTTTAATTATATCCTCATCTATAGTAAAACCTGTAAAACCCATCTTTCTCATGTGGATCGACTTCTACATCTAGTCTCTCAACACCAATTTTTCCTCGAACAATATAAATGTGCTTTTGGAGCCTAGGAAGTTGAGTACTTGGGTCATATTGTTGGAAAGCCAGGTGTCAGGGTGGATCCTAAGAAGATTGAAGCTATGTAGGATTGGCCTCGCCCAAAGAATATCAAAATATTGCATGGATTTATGGGTTTAACATGATATTATCACAAGTTTGTTAATAATTATCGAAATATTGCGACACCTCTCATTGCTCTCCAAAAAATAATTATTTCACTTGGAATCCCATAGTTGATCATGCCTTTCAAGCCTTGAAGGTGACCATGTGCACCACTCCAATCCTGGCCCTTCCCGATTTCACAAAGACCTTTGTCCTAGAATGTGAGGCTTCCGGGAGAGGAATTGGAGCAGTCCTTATGCAAGATGGTTCATCTTTTTCCTTTACCAACAAACAACTGTCATAGCGACATTTGGGCCAATCAATATATGAAAAGGAATTGTTGGATATTATGCATGCAGTGAATCTCTGGCACTCTTATCTACTGGGGTAACACTTCCAAATTAAGACAAAGCATCAAAGCCTCAAGTATTTTCTGGTACAATGCCCTTCCTCCTCGAAGCAACAAAAATGAGTGATTAAGCTCTTTGGATATGATTACGAGATCATTTAAAAGAAAGTAAAATACAATGTGGTTTCTGATGCACTTTCAATAAAATATGAAGATGAAGGGTCCCTTTTTCCCCTCTCCTTCATTGTACCTAATTGGCTCGAAGGTATTCACCAGGAATGGCTACAAGATCCCAAAATTTCACATCTGATCCAACAATTGTAGACCAATTATCCAATTTCCCTAGGGAACTCTTGGCACAATGATGGGCTTTGAAAAAAAGGTCATTTGTATTTAAGTAAACAGTCACAACTTAAATCCATGGTGCTTTCTGAGCTTCATGTTACCCCCATAACGAGTGTTAGGACCCTGAAATGCCCTTTTTCACTACACCTTTTGATCATTCAACCCTCTCATTTCCTAAGCTAAATGACTACTATAACGAGCACTAAGACCCTTTTTTCCAAGGTACGAACTATTCATCTTGCTTTTATGTTTTCATTTACTTAGCATGTTTGATTGAATACGATCACATATTTTGCCCATGAAATAATTCAACTAATGATCAAAATGATAGAACAACCCACTTCGAGAATCGGGTCGCTGCTGTCACAACTATGCGCAATTCCTGGGAAGCTGTTACAAGATTGCTGCAATGAATGACCATCAATCCTGGAAGCTGTTACACAACTGCTACGATAGAAGCCTGTTAATCTCGGAAGCTGTTACAACAGATGCCACCAGTCTTGTTGTGATATGACTGTTGCAACACCTGTTGATTAGAATGTTGGTTCACGATGTTGAGGAAGGATAATTCAAGATTTGGTATTGATGATATCTAACAAACAACCTGAGAATCGGGGATTCTCAGGATTTCCCTGTTTCTGAACATTGATTGACTCTGACTTTAAATAACAGAGCTTTTCTAATGTAAAGGTTGTTAGTCTTTTGGCTTGAACTGAAGAAAGGAACGATTCTTGTACTCAAACATCTTTTTGGAAATTGAATGAAGAACTGGATTGAATTTCTTTAACATACCGTGATCTATCTCTTTGAGTGGATTCAGTGAGAAGGAAAGGGCCCACCTTCTTCACTGATTCCCCTCTATTTCGAATTCTAGATTTAGTTGTTTTCATTGCAATTGGTTTAATTGCTAGATGTTTCTGAATGCAACTGTTGTTATAGTTTAGTCCCTTCCTGATAAATGTGCATAGATTTGTCTCATGAGAATTAGAAGTCAGTAGCTGAGCATGGCTGGAGAGTTACTTTTCCTTTTTCTGCATTAAGTTTAAATCTTGTTTTGGAGAATTAAAAGTGTGAATTAGCTTCTTGCAATAAGTAGATTTCCCTTCAGGAATAGCATAGAATTTCTTCCTACAAAAGTAAATTAGAAAGTTAGATAGGGTAGGAAATTCATGGTGTTGTAGATTCATCAATTTAGATTGCAATTATGATTTTAAGTCTGTAGCACTCTAGCTGTATCGGCACAATTGTGTCAACAATATTGTTTGTTTTTTTTTGTTAGAAGAACTTCCCTACTACAATTAGATTAGATATGCTTCCATTATCTAGCATAGACTGTGAAGAATTATCTTGAAATAACATAATTCCCTGGGTTGAAAATTTATATTGAACACTTTGATTTTCCATTTAATTAGACAATTAAAGTGCCCAACATTTTGGCGCCATTCCCAGGGAAAATAATTGTAGATTTTGGTAAGCAAACTAGTTTTTTTTTAGGAATGAATAGTCTACATGAATCACCAAACGCGAGAATGAACCCCCCAAAATACTAACATTGCAGGCACAAAAGTACGTGGAGGAAGAAATCCTAACATACTGGGAAGACAAAACATTGTTGAAGAGATTATAGCTAGAGCAGATTCTTTTTCAAGATCCATATTTCACCCTGCCAATCCTCCAAGAGGACATGATCCACAGTCAACAGAAATACCCCCTCTTGAAACATCATTCTCCTCAAGGGCTGAAGCTGAATTTGTAGCTGAAAGTGAAGCTGAAGATTTGTCACCAACAAATCAACAAGAAACACTGGAGAACATAGAGGATCAAGGCAATATAGCCTCAAATCGAGAAAACTTGGAAGAAGCTGTTTATCAGATCAATGGTCAGATAGTCACTAAGGAAGAGTGGGACACTGTTCATATTGAATGGAACCAGAGAGTACATATGGAGAATCAAGGGGATAACGAAGAAGAGCTCTACCAAGAGAACCCATAGAACAACGAGGATCAGGTAAACAATGAAAACACTATCTCTACCCTGGTTTTTCCTATTTATGATGTCCCCACACGAGGGATGGCTCCTATGAAAAACATACCTCTCTCGGCTCTCCCAAATTTTCATGGATTATCTACTGAAGATCCAGATGAGTTTCTGTTTGAATTTGACATTTTTTGTAGAAGCTATGACTACACTACCACTGTGCAGAAGCTCAAACTGTTTCCAGCCACATTAAAAGGAAATTCATTAAGATGGTTCATGGGCCTTGGAGGGGAAAACATCTCAACATGGATGCAAATGAGGCAGCTTTTCTTTCACAAATACCAAGACTACTGTCGAACAAGGGAACACAAAGAGGAGATGTTCAAAATGTCATAGAAGGAGGATGAGACCCTTGAAGACTTTGTGGAGCAACTCCAATACAATCTACAGTGGTTTGGCCATCCGGATGTGAGTAAGGACATTTTGAAAACCATTTTGCTAAAAGGAGTTAGAGAATATTTCTTAGATATGATGAATATGCTTGGTAAAGGAGATATATCTAAGGAATCCTATGAGGACATTGTAGACCTCTGCAAAAGATGTTCTCGAGGGTCTACAAGAAATAAGTCAGCTACCAAGGATACTAATTTTTCAAGGGTACATAAATCAACAAATGGAGGAGCAACAAGATCAGAAATAGGTAATCTGTTACAAAGTTTCAAAACATATATGATTAACTCTTTTTCCTCACAAATGGATACTTTGCAGGTCAAACAGAAACAAGCAGAACCAGAGCAAGTATTATGCATTTTCTGTCCAAAATGCAGGAAGAAACATCCACCAAGGGAGTGCCCACTGAACAGTGTCCAGGTATGCCTTATTTGTGAATTAGACCATGCCACTGACCAATTTCCTTCTCTACCAGGGGTAAAAGCATCAATGAAAGCAACTAATGAGGAAGCAGAGGCTGTCTATTTGATCACACAATGAAGACAATGGCAACCAAGAGGTYAATGTATGAATTCTCAATTCTCTCCTCCAACATTTAATTATTGGAACAATCAGCTACCATATGGTCAGTCGAATGCTCCCCCTCCAAATCAAATGCCACCTTCTTATTAGGATCCCAATGCATGGTTACCTATGCCCCAACAACGGAATCACTATGGACAATGGAACCCATATGGGAGAGGTCCTCAATAACAACTCAGTTATCTAATACAACACCAACCAAACTTCTTTCAACATCAGTTTCAACCTCCATACCAGCAACAACAGATGCAATTGCCTCCCAATAACTCACCAAACAATCCTCCCTTACGACCTCAGATGCCTATGCAACCTAACCCAAACCCAAATAATAAGTTCGTTCAGAACATAGATATACTTAATGTGCCAGCCTTATCTATTACTCCTATGCCTTGTGATGAAATACATTTAAGATTAGGGAGAATAGTTGAGCCAATAGTTGAAGATGCTCCATCTTCAGAATCAGATAAGGAATCAGGCAAGAAACCATCTGCTAATACAGAAGAAATTGACCAGTCTATTCTAGAATCAACAGACCCAACATTCCTTGAAAGACTGGAAATTGCTAAGCCTGTGGAATTACCATATTTGAATCTCCTTGGAGAATTGCAAAATCTGCACGTTAATATTCCACTACTGCAAGCAATAAGGGATGTCCCTATTTATGCCAAGACCGTGAGGGATCTTTATATCAGAAAACCTGGATGAAAACCTAAGGATCCCCTCACAGTGCATGTAGTGGGGGATTTTTCTGAGCTAATTCTAGGCAAAACTCCACCTATTAAATATGGTGACCCAGGAAACCCGACTATCACAGTTAAAATCGAACAAACATCTATTCAGCATGTATTAGTTGATTTAGGGGAAATAATTAACATCAGGCCAATACAAACTATGTAGTTGCTGCAACTTGAAACAAAACCTGACCTACTCCTACTATTCTAGAATTAGCTGATCTCTCTACCATTAGACCAGAAGGAGTAATCAATGACTTAGTTATTTCAGTAGACTCATGGGAGTATCCTGCTAATTTTGTCGTGTTGCAGCCCAAATCCAGTCTGAAAGACCATCCTCTAATTCTGGGACGACCATGGTTAGCCATAGCTGATGCCTTCATAGGTTGTCGATCTGGTTCTATGACCATCTCTGATGGTTACGACACAGAAAAAATTACCCTGTATCCTTATGCTACACCCAGTATAGAACCTGAAAATTCTCTATGGATAGACACTAAGGCTGAAAGTGATCTTCCTATGCTAACTATAGGAAAGGCCCTAATTTTTAAGGATGAGATAGAGGATGAGTTAATAAACTATTTTATTTGTGACCCCTCTGCCGTTACACAACACACGCACCACCAATTAATCAGATTCTTTGACCCTATGGCCCTGGAAGAAATGAACTCGGAACTTGCTGACAATCAAAGTGATTCAGCTGTAACAATAGTCATTGTAACAACAAACACTGTAACAACAGATGATGAAACAGTAACAGCTGAATTATTTCCCAAAATCAGTTCCAAAAGCGTCACTATGGAAATCAAACTTGGAAAAACCTTGAACATCAATCTCGATCTTTCGAGTGCTAAAACTCGCCGACTGATGAATTTACTAATTGAACATAAAGAAGAATTTGCATGGGATTACATGGATATGAAGGGCATCCCCTCTGATCTATGCACCCACCATATATACATCAAAGAAGAATTCCAACCCATTTTCCAACCGCAAAGGAGGATGAACCCAAACCTTAAAGAAATTGTTAAAGAAGAACTTCAGAAACTTCTCAATGCCAGATTCATCTATCCTATATCAGACAGTGAGTGGGTATCACCATTGGTAATTGTGCCTAAAAATAATGGTAAGTGGAGAGTGCGTGTGGACTATCAAGCCCTAAATAAGGCAACACAGAAGGATCATTTCCCTCTGCCATTTATTGATCAGGTTTTAGATAACTTAGCCGGAAGAAATATTTTTCTTTCCTAGATGGATTTAGTGGCTATAACTAGATACAAATTTCCCCACAAGACCAAGATAAGACCACCTTTACCAGCCCTTGGGGAAAATTTGCCTACAAGGTTCTCCCATTTGGCCTATGTAATGCACCAACCACTTTCCAAAGAGTTGTGATTGGTATTTTCTCTGATATGGTGAATGATTGTATGGAAATATTCATGGATGACTTTACCCCTTATGGGACTGATTTTGAAGACGCTTTGTCTAATCTGGAGAAAGTGCTCAAAAGATGTAAACATTCTCATCTCTCTTTAAGTACAGAGAAATGCCATATGATGATGCGTGAAGGGGTAGTGTTAGGACACTTCATCTCTTATGCAGGGATTCAGGTAGATCCAGCCAAAATCCAAGTAATTTTGGACATTCCAACTCCATCAACTCAAAAAGAGGTAAGAAGTTTTTTAGGACATGATGGGTATTGCAAAATATTCATAAAAAAATTCTCTAAACTTGCCTCTCCATTGTTTTTCTTACTAACAAAAGATGTTAAATTTCATTGGATTGACGACTGTGCATTGTCTTTTGCAGACCTTAAATAGAGATTGTCTACAACTCCCATCTTGAGAGGGCCCAATTGGTCTCTGCCTTTTCACATTTCTTCAAATGCCTCAGACACTGCAATTGGTGCAGTACTAGGGCAACAGGAGGATAAAGAACCCTATGTTATCTACTATATCAACAAGAACATGGCTCCTGCTGAGTTAAATTACACAGTTACTAAAAGAGAATTCTTGGTAGTAGTATATGCAATCAATAAATTCAGGAATTATGTAACTGGTTACCCAACTTTTATCCATACTGATCATACAACCATAAAATATATAATGAATAAACCTATTACTAATGCCCGAGTGACAAGATGGTTTCTACTACTGCAAGAATTTGACATCACTATAGTAGATAGACCAGGAAAAGAAAATGTGGTTGTTGATTTTCTCTCAAGATTACATATAAATGATGATAATTCACCTATAGATGATTCCTTTCCTGATGAACATTTGTTTGCAGTATCTGCTCACTCACCCTGGTATGCAGACATTGCTAATTATCTGGTTGTAGGGAAGGTACCTCCCCACCTATCTCCTAGGGAAAGAAGGAAAATTATTCAAAAGAGTGTCAGGTACAGTTGGATAAGAGGATACCTCTTCTACACAGGCCTAGACCAAGAAATCAGGAGATGTGTGAGGGATTATGAGGTTTATGATCTGTTGAAATCTTGCCATGATGGCCCTTGTGGGGGTCATTTTGCTGCAAAAAGGACCGGGCATAAAGTTTTAAGGATGGGCTATTACTGGCCCAACATATTTCAAGATGCCATGAATTATGTCCAAGCTTGTGACAGTTGCCAACGCATGGGTCAGCCAACTCACAAGGATGAGATGCCACTCCAGCCTCAGGTAGTGTTAGAGCCTTTTGAAAGATGGGCCATGGATTTTGTAGGACCCATTCATCCACCTTCCAATCATAAAGTTTATATATTGGTCTGTACAGACTACATGACCAAGTGGGTGGAAGAAAAAGCACTTATTAGAGCATGAGAAGAGGCTTTTTTAGCATTCTTGTTTGAAAGTATATTTGTTAGGTTTGGTGTTCCCAGAGAACTGGTCACTAATGGAGGACCCCCTTTCACATCACATAAATTTGAAGCTCTACTTAGTAAATATCATGTTTTACATAGAATAGCTTCTCCATACCATCCACAAGGCAATGGAAAAGTGGAAAGCACCAACAAAGTTATTGAAGCCATTCTTACTAAAATAGTGAGAGAAAATTGTAAAGATTGGTCTGACAGACTGCATGAATCTCTATGGGCTTACCGAACTACTTGGAGGAGCATGACTGGTTTTTCTCCTTATGAGCTGGTATATGGAAAAAGCCTTATTTTTCCTATTGAGTTCGAAATCAAAACCTAAAGAACTGCATCAACCATTAATCTCGACTTGACTATGGCACAAAAAGCCAGACTGCAGTATCTCAATGAGCTTGATGAAAAGTGTTTGGACTCCATCCATCAAACCACAGTGATTCAACAACAAAGAACAAAATGGCATGACCGAATCATTAAAAATAAATTATTTCAGAAAGGAGATTGGGCTTTATTGTACGATTCACACTTTAAGGAATTTCAAGGTAAGCTGCATACACGATGGTTAGGGCCTTACAAAGTAGACACCATCTTTCCCAATGGGACAGTCCGACTGATTACTATTGATGGATCCAATACACACTTACATGCAAATGGTCATCGCCTGTGTCTGTATCAACATCCATTGTCCAAGGCAGAATTCAAAACTAGTTGTACAACTGATACAAATTATCAATTCTTGAACGGAATGGAGCTTGCTCCTTCCCCTTCTGAACTTTAGGACTTATTTTGCTCAGACTTTGTATATAAATAATCTCAACAAACTTTGCATTTCTATGTTTTTAGTTGAAATTTTTCTATTTTTCTTTACTATGCTAATAAAGACTTGGAAGGTATCAGGCAATTCTGTGTGTGCAGGTAGATTGATGATGCATTCATGGAAGTTGAAAAACTTCCTCGAATCGAAGTAAGACATCATTTGGATGATCTCCATGCTGTTCCACCTTTTCTCGATAATTTGGCTGATCTCCATGCTGTTACACCTTTTCCCGATAAATTGGCCGATCTCCTTGCTATTACACCTTTTCTCGATAAATTGGCCGATCTCCATGCTATTACACCTTTTTCCGATAACTTGGCTGAATTCAATGCTGTTACACATTTTCCCGATAAATTGGCAGATATCAACGTTGTTACACCTACCTCCGACATTTTTGAAAAAGAACTTGCTGATACACTAATTACTGTGGTTCTTTCTTGACCACTTCACTCATTCTTTTTGCCGATGTTGCGGCTCCAGCCCTCCAATCTTCCGTGCAACAACACCTCTAATTAGACATTACTGATGCCTTCTATCAAAAATATTGCTTTATTATGACGTCACTTCACATTCAGTGGTATTCAATTGACTCACTACAGTAAGGTCTACACTTCTACACAAACCGTCATTTCTCTCACGATCCTTCATCATGCCCGTGATTATGTGCGATTTCAACTGCGGTTGGATTGTGCAGTTACTCCGATAGGTAGTTATGTGCGGTAAGATTTGAGGTGCGTAATTAAACCTACGTGTTCAAGTAATGAAGATCTAAAAGCACGATTTCCTATTTACTAACCGGTTACACCTGGAGCCAATCTGCTTAGTTGGGGTGGGGGGGAACATAAATCTAGCCGTTCATTCCGAAGTTTATACACACCTCCACCACCTTTCCACCACACTTCTTTTAACTAAGACACTGTATTCTCTCTTCAAATCACGTTCGAGCTTATTGCGTCTCTAATTTAGGTGATAGATTCTCCTCCTACATGCCTGTAACTCTCAAGAAACATGATGGGAGGATCATCTATGAGACATGAACACACAACTATGGACAATTTACTGCTACACCCAGAGGCCTACCAAATATTTCTTCAAGCAGGCTGGATATCGTATTTTAAGAAGCTGAAAGAGTTTAGTAAGGACGAAGTATTGGAATTCAGTCAAAATCTTACTGAAGGGTACTCAATGGTGAATCGGGTAAGGATTCCAATAACAGAAGCAAGCATTGCTGCTGTAACAGGATTGCCAAGAATAGGAGATCGATGGTTTAACAAAAAAACACATATCTCGGATGCACAGAAGGGGTTCCTCATCAACACTGAACGAGTTCAGAACAAGCGCAGAGGTGTAGATGTCAATTCCTTACCAAAACCATGGGGGAGAGTTTCAGAATTTCTTAAAAGGTACATCACCTGTGAAGTCAGATACCAAGTTGTTTATTTTTCTAATTTCATCTTATTATCACATCTGTGACATGAAAAATTGATAAACATCCCTTATTATCTCCTACAATCATTACATAATATGGCTCGTTTTGTAAAAAAATCCAAGAGCCCCAAGAATTGTGTTTCTAATCACAGACTCATCAGCCTCTTAATTCGCAGAGGTATGGGAATTTCTAATAACCCATCACCTGCCGCAACAGCCCAACCATAGTCTGAAAGTCCATAAAGGACTGGACGAGTCCTTGAAACTACAACCCATGGATCTCTTCCAGAGCCTTTACCCTCGGCTACAATGGCATCCCAAACTCCTACTGTCACTATCCATAAGACACCTCAGAAGAGTAACCATGTAACCCGAACCCATCCTGGCACTACACAGACAAGCCTTGACGACTTTGCAATACAACAGCCTTTAGCTATGGAAAAACAAATAGATGAGGAGCCAAACGCTCGACCACAATCACAACACTTTGCTGATACACCGATTATTGAAATCCATCCCCCTGCTTCTGACAAGAAAAACCCTTGATCCGAAATCGGATTCAGCAGGCTGTTAGGGCATGAAAAATGCTCAAAAATGAAAGTGCTCGGAATCCGACGAAACCAACACCATTGCGTCCGTCTCGTCTTCCTGATTCCGGTGGTATAATTTTTATCGCAAACGGAGTCCGTATGAGGAAGATATCACATTCTGTCCGCCGAGCCAAACAGGCAAAATTTTTGGGATGCTGACTGTACCTGTCCGTATAGTCCGTACAGACACATGTCAGTCCGTACATCTGACGTGGAGGCGTCCGTACAGTGACATGGCGTAACCAGAATGCGACACGTGGCAGGTCCGTATGGGACACGTGGCAGCACCGGAAGGCGACACGTGTCAGGCAGTTTTGGCTTTTTCAGCGTACGGTTGGACCAATCCCGAGGTGACACGTGTCACCACTGGAAGGGTGACACGTGGCACGGGATGACGTCAGCAGCGTACGGCGGATGATGTGGCAGTGCTGACTGGGCGTACGGCGGATGACGTGGCTCGAGTGACGTGGCGATCGTACGATGACGTGGCAATGACGCAGCAGTTCGATGTGGCAGCACGTGGTCGAATCAGATGTCGACACGTGGCAGCTTTGTGGGCAAATGATTGGGTGCCACGTGGCCCAATCACGGGCTGCCACGTGGCACCCCGGGTTTAGCCTATGATGGCTATGTCAAAAGTTTTGTTTGGAGCCGACCGGAATCGAACCGGTGACCTCCACTATGCCAAAGTCTTCGCCATTTCCGAGTTGCCAACACGCCAAGACATGATTCTTGTTATGTGAGTGGGCGAAAATTTATTTAACCTTGTTTATGGTTTGAAACGGACGGGGGGCGGGTCGGGGCTTGGCCCCGACCCCGGTTTCATTGTGTTGCCATACGACCGGCAGTCAATCGAAAAAGGCGCGCGCAGTTTAAAGTTATGGTTATAGCACGGTTATTGTTACATAAACGGTTATATAATAGTTACCATGTAAACGGGTGTAACGGTTAGGCCGCGACCATATGCCACAGATCATGCGACTAGGTGCCAATGTATGGGGTGGCCCGCGCTAGTGCGTGGCCACATGAATGTGCCATAGGACCAAGAAAGGGAGCGCGCCCAGGACTAAGGGGCTAGCGCCTTATTTTAGTTCTAAATTGGGGTTTATTAACTATTATATAGTTTTAAAGTGGTTTTTAACCAACTTTGGCTAATTAAATGTAATTAAACCAATTTTTATTGTAATTGGGAGTTATTGGGCTTTTTAAGAGCCTAATTCTTGGGAGGAAGTTGGAGATTGAAACCAACTTTCCCAATTATTTAACCAAGGCCATGTTGAGGCCAGTTGGTCAGAGTTTGATGCTTTGAGAGCTCTTTTTGACGGTTTTGGAGAGCAGAGATGCTGAGGCAAAGCCAGGTCTAAGCCAGTTTGAGGCAGAGGAGCTGTTGAGGTAGAGATGCTGTCGGACGATTTCTGAGAGTTCGGTATGTCCGTTTCAGGTGCCGTAAGTTGTGCAAGATTCTAGAGATCATTGCGAACAAGACCAGATCAGTCTAGGAACCAATCGGCAATTGTAAATATGTACTAATAAACTTTCAAAAAGAAATCAAGAAGCCTCCCTCACAGAGAAAAGGCCCGGAGACGTAGGCAAAGTTGCCGAACTCCGTTATCAAACATGTGCATTATGGTTTGCTGTTCTTTATTTCATTTCAGATATACATATATGTCTATGGCTGTATAATGCGCTTTCTTTTCTCTCTCTTTCATTAAAGTTTCCCAATGGTTAGTTAATGCATGCTAAATAAAACTCAACCATAGTCATTTCGAAAAATCCTGACGGATCAACCCTACTCCTACCTCTGCAGTACCTAAAAAGAGAGCAAGAATAGCACGGTCCTCAATACCATCAATACCGCTTACCCCCTCTGCTGAGGCACCAACTACCACACAAACCACTCCTACTGCTGCTACAATCACACATGATTCTCCTATTACTACTACAACCAATCAAGCACCTACTGGCATTACCTATGCATTTTCGCAGAAGAGGAAACGTTCATTCAAAGGAAAACCTCAGATGTCCATTGGTCAAATTGGATCAAAACAGAACCCTCTGGCTGCTGCAACATAGAATTCTCCAGGGGTATGAATACCAGGTTTTACCTTATGCCCAGAACTGTAGGAAACTATCTTCTCCTTTCAAAGCGAATGCGCAGCAGAATCATCGATGTTGCCTGATGATTCTGCGCATCCTTTGACCATTGACGAAATCCAAATTATCTCAGACCCTAGTATACTAGAATGTCCTCCTTGTGTGATTGAGGAAGAACATCCTGTTCCTCCTCCAACAACAAAGAAAAAGACCACTACTTTCATTTCTACTTTACCTAGGCGAAACACCCAAGTCCACCAAGTTTGTTGAAGCTGCAATTGGAAAGAAAAATATGGACCGGGCCATTCCTATTATTCATCCACTGTCATCTATGCTTGATATAGAGACAGTTCCACAAGAATCAACTATCCACGTCGAGACTGATACACAAGAACCAATCCTAACAGATACAGCTGTTACACAAGAACCAACTGCTGCATAGGAGATTGTCCCACCAGAGTTCAAGATATTAGAACCACCTGTGCATGTCGAGTCTTCTCCACAAGAACCAGTTCTGACAGTCACAACTATTACACAAGAACCAGCTGCACAACATGCTGAGGATGTTCCACTTGCAAATTTATTTGCCCAAATAGAGCAAAAGATCAAGAATATAGAAAATTCCAAGATTGCGACACTAATAACAAAAAATAATAACCTTAAAGAAGAGATAAAAACCTTGAAACAGGAAATGGAAGTTTCTCGACAGAAGAATCCAGAAGGTATAACCATGGACATATTAGCACTAACAAAAGCTGTTATGGGTAGAGAAAAAGAACTCATGTGTTTTGAATGTGGCAACATTTACTATGAAGCAGGATATGAGGTTGTCAAAGTTCCAGTTGCTACAAGACCAACAAATGTATCAATTAACACTGAACATGGACTTCCTTCTACACAAACATCAGCAGAACAGGGGAGATCTCAACATCATAAATCAACACCTGGTATGCCAGCCGCTTGCAAACAAGAACCTCTGTTTCATTCACGAGTTGTTACTCAAGCAACTCAAACTGATCTTGTTCTCAAGAAAATAAGAACCCAAACAGATGGTTGGCACAATAGATTTCTTCTTTTTGACACAACATTCTTCATTACCGACACTTAGAATATTCTCTTAACAATTTTGCACTGGAGCCGATACTCATCTACTTCAATTACAAAATAAGGTTTGAATGTGTTTTTCCATGAGGACATGCAATGTCTTCTGTTGGGGGGCATGTTAGGACCTTGAAATTCCCTTTTTCACTACACCTTTGGATCATTCAACCCTCTCATTTCCTAAGCTAAATGAATACTATAACGAGCACTAAGACCCTTTTTCCCAAGGTACGAACTATTCATCTTTCTTTTATGTTTTCATTTACTCAACATGTTTGATTGAATATGATCACATATGTTACCCTTGAAATAATTCAACTAATGATCAAAATGATAGAACAACCCACTTTGAGAATTGGGTCGTTGTTGTCACAGTTATGCGCAATTCCTGGGAAGCTGTTACAGGATTGCTGCAACGGATGACCATCAATCTTGGAAGTTGTTACACAACTGCTACGACAAAAGCCTGTTAATCTCGGAAGTTGTTACAACAGACGCCACCAGTCCAGTTGTGATATGACTGCTGCAACAGTTGTTGATTAGAATTTTGGTTCACGATGTTGAGGAAGGAGAATTCAAGATTTGGTATTGATGATATCTAACGAACAACCTGAGAATCGAGGATTCTCAGCACTACTTTGTTTCTGAACATTGATTGACTCTAAATTTAAATAACATAGCTTTTGTAATGTAAAGGTTGTTAGTCTTTTGGATTGAACTGAAGAAAGGAACGATTATTGTACTCAAACATCTTTTTGGAAATTGAATGAAGAATTGGATTGAATTTCTTTAACATGCTGTGATCTATCACTTTGAGTGGATTCAATGAGAAGGAAAGGGCCCACCTTCTTCACCGAATCCCCTCTATTTCAAATCCTACATTTAGTTGTTTTCATTGCAATTGGTTTAACTATTAGATGTTTCTGAATGAAATTGCTATTATAGTTTAGTCCCTTCCTGATAAATGCGCATATATTTGTCTCATGAGAATTAGAAGTCAGTAGTTGAGCATAGTTGGAGAGTTACTTTTCCTTTTTATTCATTAAGTTTAAATCTTGTTCTGGAGAATTAAAAGTGTAAATTAGCTTCTTGCAATAAGTAGATTTCCCTTCAACAATAACATAGAATTTCTTCCTGCAAAAGTAAATTAGAAAGTTAGATAGGGTAGGCAATTCATGGTGTTGTAGATTCATTAATTTAGATTGCAATTATGATTTTAAGTCTGTAGCACTCCAGTTGTATCGACACAATTGTGTTAGCAATATTGTTTGTTTGTTTTTGTTAGAAGAACTTCCCTACTACAATTAGATTAGAGATGCTTCCATTATCTAGCATAGACTGTGCAGAATTATCTTGAAATAACAAAATTCCCTGGGTTGACAATTTATATTGAACACTTTGATTTTCCATTTAATTAGACAATTAAAGCACCCAACAATGAGGCACTCAGGGTTTACCAAAACCTATGACCTGGTCAAACATTCTTTTTTATGGGATGGTATGAAACATGACGTTCACAATTTTGTGGTAGAATGTGATGTTTGTCAATGCAACAAGGGAGAAACAGTCAAATCTCCTGGCACACTGCATTCACTTATGATTCCACCTACTATTTGGAGGGATATCTCTATGCATTTTATTGTGGGCTTACCTAAATTGGGAAATAAGGCAGTCATCATGGTGGTCGTTGATTGTATTTCCAATTATGATAATTTATGTGATCTTCAACACCCATTTACCGCCTCCACTATGGCTCAATGTTTCATGGATAAGGTCTTCAAGATTCATGGCATGCCTCATTCTATCATTTCTGATCGAGATCCCACTTTCACCAACAATTTTTGGAAAGAACTGTTCAGGCTACAAGGCACCCAATCACATCTCAACACAAGTTATCATCCCTAGACAGATGGTCAAACTAAAGTTGTCAACAAGTGTTTGGAAACATATTTGAGGTGTTTTTCATCATGAAAGGAAATATTAGTGGGCTCAATGGTTACCACTCGCTAAATTGTGGCACAACAATTCTTACCATATAGCTACCTGCATGACTCCTTTTGAAGAAATATATGGACAAAAACCACCTTCAATTCTCTCCTACCTTCTAGGTGTCTCAAAGGTTCAGTCGGTTGACCAAAATCTTACAGTTCAAGAGGCTATTCTCTGCACCCTCAAAGAGAATTTGGTCACGACCCAGAATCACATGAAGCAACATGCAGATGAAGGTCACTTTGATCGTCAATTTGCTGAAGGAGACCAGGTGTTTCTTCGATTGCAACCTTATAAGGAAACTTCACTCAAGGCTAAACATTGTCAGAAACTGGTGCCCAAATTTTATGGTCCTTATATCGTTCTCAAGCATGTGGGACATGTGGCCTATCAATTAGATTTTCCTAGACATTCTAAGCTCCATCCTATTTTTCATGTCTCCTGCTTAAAGAAGGTGATTGGAACTAAGTGCCAAACTCAATCTAGCCTTCCCAAGTTGGATGAAGAAGGCTCCATCTAGTTGCAGCCACAAGCAGTTTTAGACCAACGTGAGTGTCGTCTGTGTCAACATGCCATCAAGGAAGTGTTAGTCCAGTGGAAAGATACAACTCCAACAGATGCCACCTGGGAACCAACTACCATTCTGCAATAATTTCCTCATCTCAAACCTTGAGGACAAGACTTTTTTAAAGGGGGAGGACATGTTAGGGACCTAACCTCCCTGACCCCTCACATAGGTAGAATAATATATTTCCATGTAATAAAGGTCAATATTAGTAAGTCCTAGAAATAAGGAAGATTAAGTCAAATGTAAGAAGACCTAATAGAAGATTCCGCTTCTAGAAGGATCTTCCTCTAGATTGTTTTTTTGGATAGATATATTTAGTATAAATAGGAGTAGAGGGTATGATAAGTTTGGTCTAGAATAATTATTGTAATAGAGCTCTTCTTTTCTAGAGTTTTCCCCCTTGAAGAAGAAAGTGGACATTGTTTCCTATAAATAAATGTATACTTTTGATATTGTGGTTCCATATAATTTTTTGTTTTGCTGTTATATCTACAATATTTTGTATTCTGTTGCTATTACAGTGTTATTCTCTACATTATTTCTCTTTTCTGCTAATATAATAGACCTGGTACCTTATATATATATAGTTTAAAAGCTATATACTATATATAGTATACCTTGTAACAAACAAGCAAGGCGCCAATGAATATGCCATGCAGAGAATTGAACCCTGGACCTCCACTATAATAGCAGACAATTTTAACCACTATGCCACCAGCCCACATTTAGAAAATATTCCACCAAATTTGGTAAATAAGTTGCAACGAATTCAGGAGGAGGATTTGGAGTTCGCCCTATATATTAAGAATGAATTCCAAATCATTGACACACATCCCTATGTGCACAGATATTGAGGTTTACACAAATCCCAAGACATGAATTTTGAGATATGGTTTGGATCTCAAGACTGTATGGATGGTGTTAGCACTAGAAGTCACCTCTAGATTGCGACAGAGGTAAGCCCAATACCCATCAATTTTTATGTCACAATGAATAAATTTAAGGGGGGTCTAATGGATGCAAACTCGAGATGATATCACTTTAAATTAGAAAACTGGGTTGGTATGCACATGCAGATGAGGTCTTGATCTAACTTCAGACAATAAGTTGGAGTAAGGGTGAGAAGGAGGAAGAAATTAAGGAGAAAATGTAAAGGTCTTCTATGGACATCAGGTCTTCCAGTAACCTAAGGAGGAAAAGATTCAAACACAATATCTTCTTGGATCCAAAACTTTAGGAAGCTAAAAATGCTATAATAATACTGTAATCAAACATACATAGAAATATAGTTACAACACTCGACTGGATCATCCATGCCCGAGTCTTTCAATCTTAGAGGCAAAGAGATGGAACAAAAAGCTGACTATCATTAAAAAAGAAGTCTCAAATTACACACACATGACCAGAGAACCAGAAATTGCATTAAATCTTTACAATCAGGAGCTTAGCTCTACCATCAACCATAAAAAAATATCAAAACTAACTATTTATACTCAAAACAACTCACCACCACCACCAGGTGTGTGACCTGGCCATTACAATCAAATCTTTGTGCCTGAATCTTCTTCTGTCAGTCTGCACATGCATCCTTCTGCCAGACACAAAATCAGATCAATATGGGCTTGTAGGAGAATCCTTTGACAGGGGAAATTTGGACTGATAGTCTACCTCCACGGCCATATCTTCCATGCTTTGCATTTATGGGGTGAAACTAGGTTTCAACTACCTCCCCCATTTCCATTAAATTATTTCATCGGGATTGTGATGAGGCCTGACACCCCTGAATGTCCTAGGCAGTGCCCACAAATCCTTCAAGTCAATCTCGATGCCTCAAGACCACACAGATATTATTCGGTGACCAACACGGGTGCTTTCAGCCTTTGGCGCAACTCCTTTCCATCGCCCCATGCAACCTCGAGCTGTAACCCTAGGCCCAACTCCTCGACACTTCGTGATTTCATGTTTCACGAACCTGCGTCGTGCTCCATGTTAAAAGCTTTGAGTCAAAAAATCGCAATTTATCAGATCTGTTGCCACGAGCCCCTTAAAATCAGATGGCCCAAATAAATGTCAGTATTTCGGGACTAGGGAAGATTGCACATTCCTCAGTTCATTTTTCCCAAAATGACTTTCTTCGCGGTTCGTATCTGATGCCATGCATCTTGCTGGATCAGATGGCCCATGCTGATTTCAGGTTTCGGGAGTTATGAAATTTTCTCTGGCACTAAACTTATAGAAACTTTATAATCCCGATTGCTTGCGGGCCGCAAATATGGACTTCGAATGAAATCTCCTCCACTGAAAACTGAACTTGTTCACTCGCTTGTTTCAGGTCCATATCATACCGCTCTAAGGTTTGCACTTTGTGCTTATGGATTTGGTCTGCATGATCGAGGATTCAAACAACTGGCTGTGGGATGGAAAATAGGGAGACTGGGGAACTTAAACACAGAGGGGGGGGGGGAATAAGAAATGATTTTACAAGATGAAGGGGGGAAAATTTGAGACTTGGTCTGCGAAAAGGAAAGAGACAGAGAAAAATTACAGTCTTAGATAGAAACCACAACCCCACAGTACTCTGACAAGTTCATGTGATAACATTTGGCTCCATAGGGGATGTCATGCTCCCTGCGAGCTGCCAAGAACGCACAACTCCAGTGCCTTAGCTTTGGGTTATGGGGTCTCTTATTGAAAACAAAAAACTAAAAATCAAAACAAAATAAGAGTGGTATTTACAATGGTGGAATGTCGGTCACGGACTAAATAAAATATTTCTTCAAAAAATGCCATTTACAGGGCCACCAAAAACATCATATCCCTCCAAATTCCGTAACCTGTAAGTATTGTTTGGAAATACCTCAGAGATTTTGAAGGGTCCAATCCACAGGGCTTCAAATTTACCATGCTTTCCCTTTTCCTATTTGGGTGCATCCCATTTAAGTACTAGATCTCCCAGCTGTAAATCCTCTTTCCTTACTTTCCTGTCAAAGGCCCACTTGATCCTCTGTTGATGCTCATGTGCTTTTCCCATCAATTTCTCTCTAGTCTACTGCACTTATACCATCTATTGTATTTTTATGATCATATCATCCGACTCTCCTTGATAGTCTTGAAAGAATTTTTCCACAGGCAGGGAAAGCTGAGAAGGAAATATGGCCTCCATCCCATATACAAGTTGAAAAGGAGAGACACCAAGAGACCTCTTTGTTGTCACTCTAGCATCCCATAGATAAAATTTGAGCTTTGAATCCCATGCTTTCTTGTTGTCCTCTAGCAATCTTTTGATGATTTTTATAAAGCTCTTGTTAGAGGACATTCTTCCAGTCCATTCCCTTGGGGGTAGTAAGGATTTGAGTGAATCACTGAAATTCCAAACTGTTCAAAAAACTGGATCAATGGTTCGGCCTTGAAGGATGCATCATTACCAGTGAAAACTCTTTTCGGACAACCAAACCTTGCTATAATATCCTTCAGAAAACCAATGGTTACCTTGTGAGAAACACTCCTTGTGGGGACAACTTCTATCCACTTGGTAAAGTAATCAGTGGAAGTCAAGATCCACCTGCGTTGGCCACTTGAAGAAGGATGATTTTTCCCAATAAAATCTAGGCCCCACTGTCGAAAGGGTCCTGAAGAAACCACATGCTTCAATGGAAAAGACTTGAGATGCTGCTTCTCGGAGAATTTTTGACATTTAACACAAGCCTTGATTTTTTCATAGACATTGGTGAATAGAGTAGGCCAAAAATATCCAGCCCTAATAATCTTATAGGCCGTGGTTCTATAGAAGTGATGCCCCCACATAGACTGTCATGAAAGTCAAACATAATATTTTTGGCCTCAACTAGATCTAAACATCTCAAAAGTACTCCCAGAGGGTCTTTCCAGTATAAGACTTGATCAATAATCCAGTATTTAATTACTTTAAGCTTTAAATCTCTTGCCTTGTTTTTTCCCATACCATTTGGAGGTCGCAACTCTTGCAAAAAAAATATAATATCTTTGTACCAAATGAATTCTGCTAATGGAGGGCTGACTTGTGGGCCTGTATAAGACAACTCAACTTGCTTATTTTTATGAGTAGATGTTGATGCAGTTAATCCCCAAAGCTTTGCAATTAGATATAGCCAATAGCTTGGCTAAACCTTGGCTTTTAACTAATTTGGTGGGCTTTATTTCCAGATCAAATTCAAGGATTTTGGCAATCCACTTGCTCCTTCTTCCATCTATGTCAGGCTCAATGAGAATGTCCTTCACAAAAGTTTAAGTAACATATGCAATAACTTTTGAATGTTGGACATAGACTTTGAAATCCTTGAGGGCTTTGACCAAAGAATAGGCCTATTTTTCCATGATGTCATATTTTATCTCTACGTCCCTCCGTGCTCTACTAAAAAAGGAAATAGGTTTCTCCATTCCTTCAACATTCTTCTGCAAGAAAACAGTTGCTACTGTATCAAAAGAGGCAAAGGAAAAAATCAGAAACTCTTTGGAGTAATCATGACTGATGAGTACAGGTGCTTCGATCAAGGCCTTCTTGATTTGTGTTACACCTCATTTGTCACCTAAATGAGAAAAACACAAGTGATTACAAGCTTAGTTGGGTTAGCTAAGCAAGACAAYAATAAAGGAAAGGGTTAGAAGAATAAACATAAAAGACTAAGGTAAAAATTAAACTAGGAAAGGAAAAAAAATTAAACTATTGTGYATAAGGACATAAGAACAAGAAATAAACAAGACTCATGTCACCAATGGAAAGGATTGTATTAGTGAAAAGAAAACACCAAAGAGAAAGGGGACTTTGGGTCCCTTCTTCCTCCAAGGGAGGGCTCTTGGACCCCCAAGATTGAGCTCTTCTTACAACTTGAAAGATTGAAAGAAATGGTGAAGGAATCCCAAGCTAACCCACTCAAAATGTGATGTGGATTTCCTAAATGGAATGGTGCTAGTATTCCCTTGATGAGAAAATAGGTTTCCCCAAGGGAATAACAACAACATAACCTTGCAAATGAATTCCTTGAAAATGTAGTTCACCCATGGCCTTGTTTTATAGCCCCACTTTGAGGTATTGTGCTACCAACTTTTGGTGTGAAAAGGGGCTATTTAGGATACCTTTAGGTCTTTGACCAGCCACCCAGCCAGATCTAGACAAGATTTGGATGTCAAATCGACTTGGAAGCTGAACCAAAAGTGGGTGGGAGGCCGACCAACATAATAAATTCATCGTTCTTAGGTGTGCGTGGCTTTTAGCGTCCACAGTCATGCATCGTGCGCATGTGCGCTTTTCTTGTGTTTCTTGATGGCACATGTGCGCATGCGCCCTATGTAGTCATAACACATCTTGATTTTATAACTGGTTATATAGTTTTGGACCTTTTGGAAATGATTTTTTGGTAATTTTGGTCCATGAGTGAACTCATAGCTGTTTGAAGATGCTAGATTCCTGTAACCATTTGCGGATGAAATTTCAGTGATAACAATTTTGTCAAAAGAGTTTCTAGACACAAGAGTCCACTTCATTCCATTGTCCTTCCTGAGCACGGCTGTGATATGTTTCACCAATTCAGAAAAATTCGACACAAACCTTCTTAAAAAGTTGATTTTACCCAAGAAAGACTGAACTTATTTCTTGGATCGGGGAAGTGACAAAGTTTGGATAGCTTCTACCCTACTTGAATCAATTCTGACTCCCTCAGTTGATACTATGTGTCCCAAAAAATTTCCCTCCTGCATGGAAAATAAATACTTTTTGGGATTTAGGGAGAGACCAAATTTTTTGCATTTTAAGAATACCTTTCTCAGATGATAACAATAGTCTTTATCAGACCTGGAAAAAAATGTACTTTCATCCAAGTAGATGACTACAAATTTATCCTTTTCTCCAATGAAGGCGATGTCCATAGCTCGCTAAAAGGTATCCCCTGCGTTCATCAATCCAAAAGGCATTTTAGCATACATGAATGTACTCGAGGAAGTGGTGAAGGATGTCTTTTCTCTATCTTTAGGAAGGACGAAGATTTGATTATATCCGGAGAATCCATTAATCATGGAAATCCTGGATGCACCTGTCACCCTCTGTATTATGTGTTCCATGTTTGGCAAAGGGTAATTGTACTTCTTAGAGCTTCTGTTCAAGTTCTTAAAATCAACACAGAGTCTGATTTCTCCATTTTTCTTTCTTACTGGGACCAAGTTGGCTACCCATTTAGAATATCTCAAGGGGAAAACAATCTGGGAATCCAAGAGCTTCTTTACCTCCCTTTCCATAATAGGCAACAACATGGGGTTTATTTGTCTCAATTTTTGCCTAAATGGTTTGGCCTCTTCCTTCAATGGGATCTTATGCTCAATGAACTTTGTTTCATATGTTTTGAGATCTTTATATGTCTAGGAGAACACATCAACAAAATATTTTATAGGCTTGTCATACTCGACCCTTTGTTCCCTTGACAGTCTATTTGACAACTTGGCAAATTTTGTATCCTCCTCTGTACCAATATTGCACTCAACTACATCAACATCCTCATTTGAAACTTTACCTTTTACTGCCACATCATTTCTATTAAATAGTCTTTCTAAAGGAACTAGTCCCTTTGGGATATGATTGTTGGGCGACTGGACAATATGATTAGCAATTTTGCTCAGGAAAAACATTGTCATGAGGATTTATTTCAGAATCAAGATGTTGATCAATGTGTAATGAAAAAAACTCATCAACAATCTCCAAGAACCTTTTGATTTCAAGATCATCCTCAAACACTTTCCAATGTTTGACATTGTTAGGTATAGAGGGCCTATATTTCACTTCTACATCATACCTGAGATTAGATGGAAGAGGGATGCTGAAATTACTTACTGAGACAGCCAGAGAATCGACCATGGAATTATCTTCCCTTGGAATAAATGAAACGTTGAAAGCTAAGAAAAAATTGTCAACAAGATCCCAGACTTCATTTCTGTAACTTCTTAGCTGAGGGTGCTTGGTTTGATAAATATTTCTGATCTGATGGACAATTAACTCGGCATCCCCAAACACTGATATCTATTTAATTCCCATGTCTTTTGCTGCCCTCAAACCCAAAACAAGAGCTTCATACTCTGCCACATTATTGGTAGTTTCAAATTCTAACTTGTAGGATAGAGATATAATTTCTTGAACAGGTGAAACAAAGACCACTCTGGCACCAACACCTTCTCTAGAAGAGGCTCCATCAAAGAAAATTTTCCAAACAGAGGTAATCAGAGGAGAATATTCATAGAGAGTGAGGGACTTCTTCTTGATTTCAAGAGGGGGTTAATGGGCATCAATGAGCTGTAATAAGATAGTTCCCAAATCAGTATCGAGTGAAAAAATAGGATGGTTGGTGGGGTCAGACATATCACTGATAATGTAGGCCAACTGAGCTTCTCTATACAGTCTTCTATGCTCCCCTCTGAACACAAGAATGGTGGCATAAGTATATGCAATGTTCCTCCAAGTCTCCTTATCCAATATCTTGACAATAACATGCCAAACTTGGGGGGAACATCAACCACCACAATATCCATGACCAAACTTTTCATGGGAAACTGAAACAAGGTCACGACCAGATCTTTGATGACCCCAAGACACTGCACTTTCCTAAAATCAAAATAATATGAGTCATGGTCAGTATTTGTTATTTCTAATCCAAGTTCATCCATGATAGATTTGGGCATGAGATTATGAGAATCCCCTGAATCCATCAAACAATTATGCAACACCTTGTCATGTATGTTTCGGAGATGTATAGAAGGGAGGGGAGGAATCATCTCTATGTTCTATCATGGGACCTAATATCACTGTTGGCTTTTAATCCTAAAGATTTACTGAGTCTGAGGGGTGAGATGCAGGATCAGACTATAACAGTTTAGAGAGGGATTTTTTGAAATCTTCGTTCTTAACTAGCTCCGAAAGAGGTACAAGGATCATAGTCTTTTGAATATCATGCTCAAAGATAAAATAGGAGGGGGGATTCAAAATCTCCCTCACTTCTGGGACATGACCTTTGGTTATTGGTGAGGGGTTCTGTGTTTTCTTTTCCTTGCTGCTGTTCACTTCATCTTTAGCAATATTCTTTGCCTTGGAAGGCTGATTAAGGATGTCAGACTTCCCGTGTTTCTTCTTATACCCAAGGTTATACATATTTGGACTACTATTGGTCTTCTCTCCTTTACTCAACTCATTTATTTGGCTGTCCATGAGGGACTCCTCGTATGAGGATTGGGTTAAATGGGGAAATCGGGAGGTGTCTCCAAGACAATGGATTTTAGGATCAAGATCTTCTTCCTCTCCTTATTCATCAACAACGAGGTTATTTTGGAGGGGGGCTTGTATTTTCCGATCATCCCTATTTCAGTTTTGAGGCTCTCTTGGAAGTATCTGAGGGGTATTATTTGGTCTTCTGAAATTGCTTCTGTTATCAACATTTTGGAAACTCTTATAAGCTTTCTTCCCTTCAAATTTCATCTTCTCCATCTGTGCCGAAAGAGTTTTCACCAACTTGGTAAATTCGTCTACTTGAGGGTGGGATACAGGGGAACCAGAGGTTGAGGCTTTAGATCTCCCCCTTCCCCTGTGTTTGTCAGATTTATTCCTAAGTTTGTCAACTGCCAATACATTAGACTCTACATCCAGGGATGCATCTTGCATATGAGCCAAGGAGGTAGCTCTTCTCTCTCTTAACAGGAGGCAGAAATCAGGGTCAAAAGCACTAGCATAAGTAATTTTGGCAGAGGCTTCAGTAGTCTTTATCTCAGCAGGGATCTTATTGTACATTTTGTTGAATCTCTTGGATAAATCAGAGACAGATTCTCCCTCTTTTCTCTTTAGGGACCCTAAATCTGTGATATAATACATAAAGTCCTTTTTATCCCCCCACCATATCAAGAAAACATCATCTAGAGCTTCAATCCCAACAATAGATCCAACGGTCAATCCCCTAAACCATTTCCTAAATTCACTATCAAGGATCTGGACAAAGACTCTCATCCACACATCCTCGTTTTCAAAATTTAGATTGTTTCCATAACTGTAGAAGGCAACAAGGTGTTCTTCAACATTTATGTCTTCTTCTCTTATGAATTTGGGCATGTATTTTAGGTAATCTCTAGTAGGGAAAGCATTCATGGGATAAGGTACGACTAGAGGGGCATACCTTGCAACCATTATGGTATCCATTCTGTTCCTTGGGAGGTTGGCACCTACCATAGTGATGATAGCTGGAGGGGAACCAGGAGGAGATGGAGATCGGATCAAAGAGAGTGGAACTATTCTTCTGGGAGAAAAGGGGACCGATTGAGTGTTGAGGGAAAAGGTCACAGGGATCGAGGGAGCAGAGGCTTGGATTTATGTAAATGCAATGACTCTAACAAGGGGAGGAGTGGTAAAACTCGGAGTGGGAAAATATTCTAAGTTCCTGGGTTTATACCATGGTACAAATTCAGGGGAGATAGGAGTGGCAAGGATTTCTCCCTCTAATCCCAGACCAGGAGGGGAGAAATCAATAGGAACACTCCCAAACTTTAAACTTCGAGAAACTCCAACAGATGGTATAACATGAGAATGAGAAGAAAGTATTAGAGTTTCTAAAGGAGGATGGTGAAAATCATCAGAAATACCTGGTTCAGTAGATGAAGTACCTTACTGAGGGGTCTTATGTCTTTTTATGACTTTCTCTGGGTCAACTTCAGGTGTTGCTAGAGGCAGTTTTGGAGTAGACCTCATGTGTTTGCTTCTGGAAGCTACAACTGAAACAGTGGAGTCGTAATAGTGGAGTCTCCAGGTGCACAATTGCAATCTCTAATGTATTGAGTTCTGATGCACCTTCAGAATCAATAAGCTTTGTCGTTCAATCCTAGGGAAAATATTCAATTCATCCCCGACAACGACGCCATAAATGTTAGCACTAGAAGTCACCTTTGGATTGCGACAGAGGTAAGCCCAATACCCATCAGTTTTTATGTCACAATGAATAAATTTAAGGGGGCTCTAATGGATGAAAACTCAGGATGATATCGCTTTCACTCAGAAAACTGGGTTGGTATGCACAGACAGATGAGGTCTTGATCTAACTTCATACAATAAGTTGGAGTAAGGGTGAACAAGAACAACTTAAGGATAAAATGTAAAGGGCTGCTATGGACATCCGGTCTTGCAGTAGCCTAAGGAAGAAAATATTCGAACCCAAGATCTTTTTGGATCCAAAACTTCAAGAAGCTGAAAACGCTATAGCAATACTTCAATCAAACATACATAGAAATACAGTTACAACACTCGACTAGATCATGCATGCCCGAGTATTTCACTCTTAGAGGCAAAGAGATGGAACAAAAAGATGACTGTCATTAAACAAGAAGTCTCAAATTACACACACATGACCAGAGAACCAAAAATTTCATTAAATATTTACAATAGGGAGCTTATCTCTACCATCGACCATAACAAAATATCAAAACTAACTATTTATACTCAGAAAAACTCGCCACCACCACCAGGAGTGTGACCTGGCCATTACAATCAAAGCTTTGCATTTTCATATTCTTTTGTCAGTATCCACACACATCCTTCTGTCAGACGTGAACTCAGATCAGTATGGGCTTGTAGGAGAATCCTTTGAGAGGGGAACTTTGGGCTGACAGTCTGCCTCCATGGCTAGATCTTCCATGCTTTCCATTTATGGGGTGAAACGAGGTTTCAACTACCTCCCCCATTTCCATTAACTTATTTCATTGATATCGAGACGAGACATGACACCCCTAAATGTCCTAGGCGGTGCCCACAACTCCTTAAATTCAATCCCGATGCCTCAATACCACACAAATATTCTTCGATGACCAACAAGGGTGCTTTTGACCTTTGGCGCAACTCCTTTCCATCACCCCATGCAACCTCAGGCTGTGACCCTGGGCCCAACTCCTAGGCACTTCATGATTTCTCATTTCGCGAACCTACGTAGTGCTCCATCTTAAAACCCTTGAGTTGCGAAATCGCGATTTCTCTGATTTGGTGCCACGCGCCCCTTCGAATCAGACGACTGAGATAAATATCGGTATTTCGGGACTCAAGAAGATTGCGCATTCCCCACTTCATTTTTCCCAAAATTAATTTCTCCGTGGTTCGAATCTGATGCCACGCGTCTTGCTAGATCAGATGGCCCACGTTGATTTTGGGTTTCAAGAATTCAGACCTTCGCCCCGACACTAAACTTTGAGCATCTTTATAATCCCGATCGCCTGTGGACCGCAAATCTAGACTTCAAATGAAATCTCCTCTGCTGAAAACTGAACTTACTCGCTCGCTTGATTCAGGTCCATATTAGACCACTCTAAGTGTTGTGTTTTTTGATTATGGTTGTGGTCCTCATGATTGAGGATTCAGATGACTGGTTGTGGGATGGAAATAAGATAGACCGGGGCACTTAAACACATAGGCGGGGGGGGAAATAATAAATGATTTTACAAGTCGAAGGGGGGAAAATTTGAGACTTGGTCTGTGAAAAGGAGAGAGACAGAGAAAAATTACAGTCTTAGGTAGAAACCAGAACCCCATAGGACTCTGACAAGTTCATGTGATAACAGATGGTACAAAA
>ML789234.1:377121-390246 GCA_009831015.1 Picea engelmannii | reverse complement strand
AAAATGAAAATGTCTCCTTGGTATATATAGGAGACTAGGAGGTATAATTACAACTAATGGCCTAAAGCTGACATAGATAAAATAACATTACTAATATAATATGCCCCAATTAAGGGGTAATGAGCCAATATTAGGGCTTAACAAATGGTACCTTGCCGGAATTTCTAGTATTTTATATCAATTCTGCATGATTTTTCTCAAGGATCATGAATATGAGGTCTGTTTTGTGATTTGAGGTCATTTGCAAAACTTTTTTCTCAATTTGTCATTAATGAGAATTTAATGCATTGTTTTGTGTGCCAAAGAGTGTGAAATTGAGCTAGTTTGGAAACTGGTCGACTTTATAGTCAAAAGTTTTAGAATTTCATAAGGATTTCAATGGTGAAGTTATTTTCTTATTTTGAGTAATGAAATTTAAGAGCATCCAATAAATTGGCATATGTGAATCATTTTACATGTGATTTTTTATACTTGAGATGGAGAAGACAATTTTCATTGGATTGAATGGAACTTAAAGATGAAACAAAATTATGTAATTTGAGTTCTTTTATTTTTTGTTGTGTCATCTCATTATCAAGAAAAGCTAATCTTTAATTTATGAGTTTTTGGGTAAAAATCACATCATCATAATTCTGCAAACCACCCCAATACTATCAATAAACTATTCAGGATCAAGTTAGTTACTGCATGTATATAAGTAAAGAAATAAGCGGTGTCTAAGAATTTTTGGATCAAGTGGTATCAGAGAAGGTTGTTTGATCCACCTCTTTGAGAGAAGTGGTATCAGATCTAGTTTTGGCATGTGTTGCAAACTATTGTTGTGATGAGATCCAAGATTTCAGCTGGTGAATATCTTCAAGGCTCTTTTGAATAAAACAAGATGAGTAAAGTTCTTAAGAAATTGAGACTACAAAAGAACATTAATCGACAAATCCAGAGAGAGAAGTGATGGACACTTGTTTGATTTCTTTCCCTCACTTTTAGTTCTTGATTCTCAAGAACTGGAAGCGAAGGAACAAGAAAAATATATATATGATAACTTGTTGGATACTCTTTCTTTCCTTTAAACATTAAAATATTGCAGAGACTGTTCATGAAAACTGGAAAATTGACCCTTTTGGATTTTTTTGTGAGATAGTTTTACATAGCCACCTATACACATATTGTTCTACAGTAAGATGAATCTCATTGTAAAGATTGTAAAGCCTTTAGACAATGATATGGACAATTTTATTGTCTTGTAATCAACTAAAGGGCTACAGATGGATCGAATTGTCTTAGACCACATTCTTGATTCTCAAGAACTAAAAGTGAAGGAACAGAAGGATGCAAACAGTTGGAACATGTAGTTTAAGGAGCGGAAAGAGCATCAAAGTAATGCAAAACTTTCTAGAGTTGGTAAAGGAGAAGTAATCCTTTTTAGAGAAAATAAGAATACATAAAGGTGCATGCTATAAGCATCTTTAAATACTATGTCATGTTTGTATGGGTGTATACCTTGAACATAAGAAATCATGTACAAATGATAACAATACAAGTATAATTTTTCTTCAAGGCATGAGCGACAATGGACATTGTATTCATTCAGGGACTTCTACATATACATCAAGTAGCACAGTAATAGAGAGTCCAAATGGTAAAGACATAGATCAACATTTGACTTGATTTCATATCGTCCGAGATGGACTATATTTAGTAGAAGGATATGGGACTGGTTGTTGAAATACAGATACAAGTATAACAAAGATTGAGTGAACCAGACTTTTGTTGTCAGAGAATCTATGATCCAGAACCAGAGCTATACATATCATATTAGATACAATGCTAGAGGATAGAGTCAGAGCTATATTCCAGATAAGCAGAAAAAAAGTACACTAATCTAGTTCTTAAGATCGATCACCCAAGATGAAGACTTATTTCCAAAAGAATGAACAATATGGAAGAGTGAAGGACCTTCATCACTAAGTTACTAGATAAGGACATTTCAGTAAGATTGAAGAGTGAGTTAGAGTTATAATCACTAAGTTGTTGAGTATATATACTTTTGGAGGTCCAAAAGTTCTTCAATGGGAAGGTGTGATCCAGGAGGATCTAAAGAACACTTGTAGAGGTCCAGGAGGATCCTGAATGCTCATAGAGGTCCTAGGCGACCCATAAATTCTCAAAATTCAAGTATATCAAACTGTCCCAAAAATGGAATCATTACGTAAATCTTGTCGTAAGATTTCCAACAACGAAAAAGAAAAGTCAAATGGGGTTCGTATGAAAAAGTTATGGGCAGTCAAATTTCAGGTCAAGCAGGTCAAATTCAAAAGTCAAAGGGATAAAAGGGACACATGTCATGGCCATATAGTGACACATGGAAAATCATACAAGTGATGTGGCCACACCCCAAGGTGCCACGTGGACTGTGTTATCAAACAAACTTGTCAGAGTCTTGTGGGTTGGTAATTTCTACCTTAGTCTATAGTTTTGCCTTGCTTTTCTCCTTTTCGCCAACCAAACCTTAAGTTTTTCCCCTTTCGGCTTGTAATTTTCTCTGTGTTTGAACTTTATCATTTGAGCAACCTTTTGTTTTGTGTAATCCTTTATGAGAAGTCTCGGCCCCAAGATTTTGTTTTTCTGGGTTAATCACTGCCCTCTCTACCTTTGTCATTGATCCTTTTTCTTTCCCAAGCCCTCAACCAGTTGTCCAAGTAATTAGTTACACAATCCGCAACAGTAAGCATAAGCACAACACTTAGAGTGTTTTGATATGGAATCAAATCAAGCAAGCGAGCAAGTTTAGTTTGGCGAAGGAATTTGCATTTCAAAGTTCAAAGATTGATGGCAGATAGTAGTTGCGAAAATCGAGAGTTCGAAACATTGTTGAAGTTATTTGTTAAAAAATTGAACCCCTAAAATCTGAAATTAGCAGGAACCATCCGATCGAGCAGGGTGTGTGGCACTAGATCCAAACCGCGGAGAAAATTATTTCGGGAAAGATGAAGCGAGGAATGTGAAGAATTCCCGAGTTTCAAAATGATGAAGACCCGAAGTCCCAAAATGTTGATATTTATCTGGGCCGTGCAATTCAAGTGGACACATGGCACATGATTTAAGAAATCACAATTTCGTGACTCATAGTCTTTATCTTGGAGAACAATATAGACTCACAAAATGTGAAGTCATGAAACACCTAGGATTTGGGCCCATGATGAAAGCCCATGATTATATTGGAAGTGGGGATATAAAGAAGGGAATGCACCTATTGGGCGACTGACGACTAAGGTTATTTGGGGAGATGATCATGGTCATGAAATTCGAAGTAAGTACGACCACCAATCTGGATGGGCCATTTCGCAAGTTCGAGAATCGAGATATTTTGAATCAAGTGGAGTGAAGACTCCCTAAATGAGAAATCCCAAGTTTCACGTAAGATCCCTAGGTCATGGCCCGAGGTCGCATGAGGCGATGAAGAGGAGCTGCGCCAAGAGCTGTGAGCACTGCTTGGAGAATTCATCAATGTTAGGACTCATCCTGATCCTAATGAAAGTAGTTAATGAAAATGGGGGAGGTGGTTGAAACCTCGTCTCACCCCATAAATGGAAAGCATGGAAGAGCTGGCCGTGGAGGAAGACGGTCAGCCCAAAGTTCCCCTGTCAATGAATTCTCCTGCAAAGCCCATACTGATCTGGGATCACGTCTGACAGAAGAATGAAAGTATAGACTGACAAAAGAAATGAAGATGCAAATATTTGATTGTAGCAACTAGGTCACACTTCTTGTGGTGGCAAGTTGTTATGAGTATAAATACTCGGTTTTGATAGTTTGTTAAGGTTGATGGTTGAGTTACGCTCCCAATTGTAAAGTTTTAGTAAAGCCTCTGGTTCTCTAGTTATGTATGACATTTTGAGACTTCTTGTTTAATAACAATAGTCCTTCTTCCCCATCTCTTTTTCCTCTGGTACTAAAAGATCGAACATGGATGATCCAGTCAATTTGTTGCGATTGTGTTGCAATGTATGTTTGATTGTAGTGTTGTTGTAATGTTTTCGGTTCCTTGAAGCTTTGAATCAAGATGATCTTGTATTCAGAGATTTTCTCTCCTCAGGCTACTGGAAGATTGGATGTCCATAGCAGTATTTGCATCATATCCTCAAGTTTTCCCCCCTACTCACCCTTACTACAACTCACTGACTGAAGTTAGATCAAGACTTCATCCATCTATGCATACCAACCTAGTTTTCTGAGTTAAAGCGATACTATCCCGAGTTTTCCTTTATTAGCCCCCCCCTTTAAATTTATTCACCGTGACATAAAAATTGATGGGTACTAGGCTTACCTCTACTACAATCCAGAGTTGACTTCTAGTGCTAATATTTCTAGCACCATTTCTGGGGATGAGTTGAATATTTTCCCTGGGATAGAAAGACAAATCTTACTAGTTCTGAAGGTGCATCAGAACTTAGTACATTGAATATTTCTATTGTGCACCTGGCGACTCCACTGTTTCAGTTGTGGCTTCTAGAGGCAGACACGCGAGGTCTACTCCATAACTTCCTTTAGCATCACCTGAAGATGACCTAGAGAAAATTATCAAAAGGAGAAAAATCCTCCAAGAAGGTAATTCAGCCAATGAACCAGATATTTCTAATGATTTTCACCACCCTCCTATAGCAACTCCGGTATCTTTTTCTCATTTTCCTATTACACTATCTGCTGGAGCTTCTAGAAGTTTGAATTTTGGGCGTTTTCCTAGTGATTTCCCCTCTCCCAGTTTCACTACTCCTCCTGTTAAAGTTTCTAATTTGGCAGAAAGGGAAACCTTTGTTTCCTCAATCCCTATAGCTTTTTCCTAGAATCCTCTGTTGTTTCCCTTTATTCCCGGAAACACACTCCCAGTCTCCCCTGTTCGAGCTCCATCTCCTCCTGGTTCTCCTCCACCTCTCACCCCTATGGCAGGCTCTAATCCCCCTAGGAATAGAATGGATGCCATAGTGCTCACAAGATATTCTCCTCTAATCCTACCTCAGCCAATGAATGATATCCCTGCTGGAGATTACCTGAAATACATGCCCAAATTCACTAGAGAAGAAGACATAACTGCTGAAGAGCACCTTGTTGGATTCTATAGTTATGTAGACAATCTAAATATTGAAAATGAGGATGTCTGGATGAGAGTCTTTGTCTAGAGCCTTAATGGTGAGGCTAGGAAATGGTTTAGAGGATTAACCCCTGGATCCATTGCTGGGATTAAGGCTTTAGATGATGTCTTCTTGAGACAATGGGGGGATAACAAAGACTTTTTGTATTATATCATAGAGTTTGGGTCCCTAAGGAGAAAAGAGGGAGAGTTTATCTCTGATTTCTCCAAAATATTTAACAAAGTGTACAATAATATCCCTGCGGAGATAAATCCTATAGAAGCCTCTGCTAAAATTACTTATGCTAGTGCTTTTGACCCTGATTTCTGCCTCCTATTAAGAGAAAGAAGAGCTAGTTCCTTGGCTCATATGCAAGATGCAACCTTGGAAGTAGATTCCAATGTGTTAGCAGTTGACAGACTTAGAAATAAAGATGATAGAGACAGAGGAAGGGGAAGATCTGAATCTTCAACCTCTAGTTCCTCTGCGTCCCATCCTCAAGTAGATGAATTGACCAAGATGGTAAAATCTCTTTCTGCAGAGATGGAGAAGATGAAATTTGAAGGGAAGCAGAGTTATAAGAGTGCCCAAAATATTGAAAACAGAGGAAACTTCATAAGACAAAACCATACCCCTTAGATACTTCCAAGAGATCCTATAAATAGAGATAGGGATGATCAGAAAATCCAAACCCCTCTCCAAAATAATCTCGTTGCTGATGAAGAAGGTGAGGAAGAAGAGCTTGATCCTAAAATCCATTGTCTTGAAGACACCTCCCCATTCCCCCATTTGACCCAATATGCATATGAGGAGTCCCTCATGGAAAGTTAGATAAATGAGCTAAGTCAAGGGGAGAAGACCAATAATAGTCCCGATAGATATAATCTTAGGTCCAAGAAGAAAGAAGGGAAGTCTGATGTCCCTGATAAGCCTTCCAGAGTAGAGAAACCTGCCAAAGACACATCAAACAAAAAAAAGGAGAAGAAAACATAGAATCCCTCACCATTATCCAAAGGTCTTGTCCCAGAAGTAAAAGAAATTCCAAAGCCCCCCTCCTCTTTGAACTTTGAGCATGAAATTCAAAAAATTAGGATCCTTGTACCCCTTTCAGAGCTAGTCAAGCATGAGGATTTTAAAAGGTCCCTCTCTAAACTGTTGCATCCTTAGCCTTCATCTTATTCCATAGACTCAATAAACCTTCAAGATGAAAATCAAACGGTTATCTTAGGTACTATGATAGAAGATAGAGATGATTCATACCCTCCCTTCTATACATCTCTGAACATACATGACAAGGTGCTGCATAATTGTTTGATGGACTCAGGGGCATCTCATAACTTCATGCCTGAAACTGTCATGGAATAACTTGGATTAGAAATCACTAAGGCTTATCATGATTTATATTCTTTTGATTCAAGGAGAGTGCAGTGCCTTGGGGTCATCAAAGATCTGGTTGTGACCTTGTTTCAACTGCCCATGAAAAGTGTGGTCATGGATATCATGGTGGCTGATGTTCCTCCCAAGTTTGGCATGATATTTTCAAGATATTGGATTAAAAGACTTGGAGGAACATTGCATATGGACCTCACATATGCTACCATTCCTGTGTTTGGAGGGGAGCATAGAAGACTATACAGAGAGGCTCAATTGGCCTATATTATTAGTGATGAAGCTGACCCCACCAACCATCCTATTGTTTCAGTTGATATTGATTTGGGATCCATCTTATTGCAACTCATTGATGCCCCTGAACCCCCTCTCCAAATCAGAAAGTAGTCCCTTACTCTCTGTGAAGATCCTCCCTAGATTTCCTCTATTTGGAAAATGTTCTTCGATGGAGCCTCTTCTATAGAAGGTGTTGGTGCTGGAGTGGTCTTCGTTTCACTTGTTCAAGAAATTATATCTCTATACTTCAAGTTATAATTTGAAGCTACCAATAATGTGTCAAAGTATGAAGCTCTTGTTTTGGATTTGAGGGATGCAAAAGACCTGGGAATTAAAGAGCTATCAATGTTTGGGGATGCCGAGTTAACTGTCCATTAGATCAGAAATATTTATCAATCCAAAAACTCTCGGCTTAGAAGTTATAGAAATGAAGTCTGGGATCTAGTTGATAGTTTTTTCTTGGATTTCAACATCTCATTTGTTCCAAGAGAAGAGAATGCCATGGCCGATTCTCTAGCTACTTCAGTAGGCAATTTCAGAGTTCCTCTGCCACCTAAACTCATGTATGATGTAGAAGTGAAATATAGACCCTCTATGCCTTATAATGTCAAACATTGGAAAGTGTTTGAGGATGATATGGAAATCAAAAGGTTCCTAGAGACCATTGATGAGTTTTTTGCACTACACATTGATCAATATCCTGATTTTGAAATGAATCCTCATGATGATGTTTTTCTAAACAAAATTTCTAATCATCATATAGTTCAGTTGCCCAACAATCATATCCCAAAGGGACTGGTTCCTTTGGAAAGACTATTTGATATCAACAATGTGGCAGTAAATGGTAAAGCCTCAAATGAAGAAGCTGGCGTGAATGAGTGCAATATCAGCACAAAGGAGGATCCAAAATTTGTCAAGTTGTCAAGAAGCCTGTCAAGGGAACAAAGGACCGAGTATGCTAAGTTATTAAGAGAATTTGCTGATGTGTTTTCCTAGACCTATAAGATCTCAAAACATATGACACAAGTTTCATTGAGCATAAGATCCCATTGAAAGAGGAGGCCAAACCATTTAGGCAGAAATTAAGACAAATAAACCCTATGCTGCTACCTATTATGGAAAGAGAGGTAAAAAATCTCTTGGACACCCAGATCATTGTCCCTTTGAGATATTCTGAATGGGTGGCCAACCTAGTCCTAGTAAGAAAGAAGAATGGGGAAGCTAGACTGTGTGTCAATTTTAGGAATCTAAACAGAAGCTCTAAGAAGGAAAATTAACCTTTTCCAAAGATGGAACACATATTGCAGAGGGTGACGGGGGCATCCAAGATGTCCATGATCGATGGATTTTAGGGCTATAATCAGATCTCTATCTTGCCTGAAGACAGATAAAATATAACCTTCACCACTCCTTGGGGAACATTCATGTATGAAAAAATGCCCTTTGGGCTGATGAACACATGAGAAAATTTCCAACGAGCCATGGACATCGCCTTCATTGGAGAAAGGGATAAATTTGTGGTCATCTATTTGGATGACATTACATTTTTCTCTAGGTCTGGTAAAGAACACTGTCATCATCTGAGAAAGGTATTCTTGAAATGCAAAAGGTTCGGTCTCTCCCTTAATCCCAAAAAGTCATTGTTTGCCATGCAAGATGAATAATTGTTGGGGCATATAGTTTCAGTTGAGGGGGTTAGGATTGATTCAAGAAGAGTGGAAGCTATCCAAACCTTGTCACTTCTCGGATCTAAGAAGGAAGTTTAGTCCTTCATGGGAAAAATTAATTTTCTGAGAAGGTTTGTTTCAAATTTTGCTGAACTGGTAAAGCATATTACAACCATGCTCAGGAAGGGGAATGAAGTGAAATGGATTACTGAGTCTAGAAATTATTTCGACCAAAACAAGAAAGCATTGACTAAGGCACCTATGCTTATTAGTCCTGATTATTCCAAGGATTTTCGGATTTTTTCCTTTGGCGCTTTCGACACAGTGGCAACTGTTTTATTGCAGAAGAATGATGAAGGGCTAGAGTAGCCTATTTCCTTTTTCAGCAGAGCACTAAGGGACACTGAGATTAGATATTACATCATGGAGAAACATGCATATGCCTTGGTGAAAGCTCTCAAAGCCTTCAGAGTTTATGTTCTGCATTAAAAGATCATTGCCTATGTTCCTTCAGCTTCTGTGAAGGACATTCTCATTCAACCCGACATAGACGAGATAAGGAGAAAGTGGATTGCCAAAATCCTTGAATTAGATCTAGAAATAAATCCCACCAAGCTAGTTAAAGGCCAAGGTTTAGCCAAGATGTTGGCTGAATCTAATTGCTGAGTTTTTAGGGTTAACTTCATCAAAACCCGCTCAAAAAATTAGCAAGCTAAGTTCACTGATATAAGTTCTCAGGGCGGCCCTCTGCTAGCAGAATGCACCTGGTACAAAGACATTATATATTTTTTGCAGAAGTTAAGGCCTCTAGAAGGAATAGGAAAAAGAAAGGCAAGAGATTTAAAGCTTAAAGAAATTAAATATTGACTCATTGATCAGGTTTTGTATTGGAAAGACCCTCTGGTAGTGCTTTTGATATGTTTAGACCCATAGGAAGCCTAAAAGATTATGTTTCATTTTCATGACAACCTATGTGGGGGACATCATTTCCAGAGAACCACAGCCTATAAAATTCTTAGGGCTAGGTACTTCTGGCGTAATCTATTTATTGATGTCTATGCAAAGATCAGGGCTTGTGTCAAGTGTCAGAAATTCTCTGGGAAGTAGCAGCTCAAGTGTTTTCCATTGAAGCTCGTGGTAGCTTTAGGACCCTTTCAACAGTGGGGAATAGATTTATTGGTGAAATTCATCCTACTTCAAGTGGTTAGCACAGGTGGATCTTGACTGCGACATATTATTTCACCAAATGGATAGAAGCTATCCCCACAAGGAGTGCTTCTCACAAAGTAATCATTGGTTTTCTTGAAGATATTATGGAAAGATTTGGTTGTCCGAACATAATCATCACTGATAATGTTGCATCTTTCAAAGTCGAGCCATTAAGCCAGTTTTTTGAGAAGTTTGGAATTTCATTGATTCACTCAAATCCTTACTACCCCTAAGGGAATGGAATGGCATAGCCATCTAACAAAATCCTTATAAATATTATCAAAAAACTGCTAGAGGACAATAATAAAATAGGGGATTCAAAGCTCAAATTCTCTACGTGGGATGATAGAGTGACAACAAAGAGATCTCTGGGTGTCTCTCCCTTTCAGCTCGTGTATGGAGTTGAGGCCATCTTTCCTTCTTAGTTAGCCTTGCCAGTGGAAAAATTCTTCCAAGACTACCAAGGGGAGCCTGATGATACAATCAAAATAATTCAATAGCTAGTATAAGTGAAACATACTAGGGAGAAACTACTGAACAAAGCACATGAACATCAACAAAATATCAAGGAGGCTTTTGACAAGAAAGCAAGAAAAGAGGATTTCCAGATGGGAGATCTAGTACTCAAATGGGATGCACCCAAGCTGGACAAAGGCAAGCACAAAAATTTTAAATCCCTCTAGATTGGGCCCTTCAAAATCTCTGAGGTGTTTCCAAACAATACTTACTGGTTGCAGAATTTCGAGGGTGGTGAAGTTTTTGGTATCCCGGTAAATGTGCATTTTTTGAAAAGATATTTTGTTTAGATCGTAACCGACGTTCCAACTCTGTAAATACCACTCCTATTTTATCTTGTTTTTAGTTTTTTTGTTTTCAATGAGGTACTCCGTAACCCAAAGCTAAGATACTGGAGCTACTTGTTCTTGGCAGCTCGCAGGGAACATGCCATCCCCTATGGAGCCAAATGTTATCACACAAACTTGTCAGAGTCTTGTGGGTTGGTAATTTCTACTTAATTCTATAGTTTTTCCTTGCCTTTCTCCTTTTCACCGACCAAACCTTAAGTTTTTCCCCTTTTGGCTTGTAATTTTCTCTGTGTTTGTCCTCGATCGTTTGAGTGACCTTTTGTTTTGTGTAATTCTTTCTAAGAAGTCTCGACTCCAAGATTTTGTTTTTCTAGGTTAATCACTGCTCTCTCTACCTCTATCATTGATCCTTTTTATTTCCCAAGCCCTCAACCAATCGTACAAGTAATTTGATCAGGGGATCAAATTTTGCTCAAATTTCAAGGTGCTCGAAATGCGATGAAAACAGTGGCATTGTGAATGTCTCGTCTTCCTGATTCCGGCGGTATATTTACTTTTTCAAATGGACTCCGTATGGAGAAGATATTGCGATCTGTTTGTCAAGCCAAACAGGCAAAAAATTTGATGCTGATTGTACCAGTCCGTATAGTCCGTACGGTCTGACGTGGCAGGACCATACGACCGTACATAAGTGACATGGAAAGCAATGGTTGGTTGAATGTTGACGAATCAGGAGATGACACGTGTCAGTTTGGTGGAAAATGGTATGAGGACACATGGCCCAATCCATGGGCACAACGTGTCACTCATTATTTGGTTTTTGGTTGTATGTAAAATGTTATGGGAGTTCACGGGGTTCGACCCTCGGACCTCCCCCACAGTGTAAAGACTTCACAAACCTCCGCTGGCCAATGTGTCGCCGCGTGGTTCTTGTTAAATATGTGGTGACAAACATTTTTATGTTTGTTTAATGTTCAAAATGGAGGGGGGTCGGGCCGGGGCCTAGCCCCGACCCGTGGATTTATTATATAACATATGACCATTGTAATGACCCCCGCGCAATTTGTATTATATACCATATATCCACGTTGTAACCTATACCATTTTGTATAAAGTGTGGGGGGGTTATTTTATATATCCCGTGGTTTTCCATAAGACTGGAGCGCGGGAAAGGAGTTCCAACGGTTATGACAGTTTAACCACTTTTTCCCATGCGCACGGTCCCATGCGCCATATGCCTAGGTGCCTAGGCGGTTAGGGGCTAGCGCGCCCTTAACCATTCTACGGTTTGCACCATTGGCACGGTTGCGCCCGGTGCTGGGTTTTCACGCTTTAAAATGCGTGTGAGCCAGGTTCAATCAAGAAGGGTGCGTTTTGTAGATGTAGAGACAACAAGCTTGAAGGGGGGGACTTCCAGGAGGCCTAACTTCTTCGTTTTTCGACCGATTGAGGTGCCGAAAGAGCCCAGACAGGGGTTTTTGAATGCTCTGAAGCCATTGGAGCAGTCGATTTGTCATTTTGAGCATTGTAAGACATGTTTTTGAGCACTTTTTGAGAAATTAATAATAATGATCCATTGGAAGCTGGACCAGGAGATGTAGCCCAAGAGAGGGGTGAACTCCTTTATCAAGTGTTGTGCTTATGTGTTTATGTTCATTGATTATGCTGTTGTCTATGTGTAATTTGCATAAGTAATCCTTTAATTTATGTGTTGCAAACTAATCCTTTTGCTTTAAAACACATAACATTCACTTGCAATAAATTTCAAGTTTTTCAAGTCTTCTTCATTTTTAGATCAAGTTGGTATCAAATCACTGGATTTTGAAGACTTGATTGTTTGCAAGTTTTGTTTCTGATGCTCATAATGTTGAAACTCACAAGAGGAGAAGGTCAACTTGTGGAGCCAAGTTCTCATCCGACAAGGAGGAAGCAGATTCATTCACCGCAAGTTTCAGAGAGACATTCACCCAAGCATGGCTCATGCAGAAAGTCATGAACGTGTTCCAGATGAAAATGAATATCTCAGAGAGGCTGTCATGGAGTTGAGATATATGATGAAGATCTTGATGGAACGGAACATATTGTCGCAGGGTGAAGGCTCCAACCCTTCAATGCATAAGGGAGGCGGTGGTGACAAAACTCCAGGTGGAAATGGAGGGAATGGTGCCTCTCCACCACCCTCTCCTCCTCCATCATCATATTCTTCTTCTTCTTCTTCTTCTAGTTCGAAACATCTTCTGAATTATCCAAAGGGGCATGGTAAAACTCCTTCGCAAATTCCTTCATTAAATCTTGATATAAAATTTGAATTGCCAATTTACAATGGAGAAGTTAACACTGAAAAGTTAGATAACTGGATACGTCAAATTGAAGTATATTCTAGCATACAAAAGATTCAAGATGATGAAACCAAAATACATCTTGCTTCATTAAGATTAGATGGTTCAACACTTATTTGGTGGGAATCTAAGAATCAGGAGGAAATGAAAAAGCATGGAAAAATTTTGCTTTCTTGGAATGATTTCATTATAGCAATTAAAAAACAATTTTATCCATTGGCATATAAACAAAAGGCAACCATGGAATGGCAGAATTTTAGACAAGCTAAAGGACAAAATGTACAAAGTTTTACTTAGGAATTTAGGAGAAGAG
>ML789234.1:356375-373599 GCA_009831015.1 Picea engelmannii | reverse complement strand
CAAGGCCAAGTGGATTGAGGTTGGAAGGGTGAGGGAAATTTACCCTCATCTTCACATAGACTGAGAATAGTCTTTTGGAGGTCCAAAAGCTTCCTAATGGGGAGGTGTGATCAGGGGATCAAATTTTGCTCAAATTTCAAAGTTCTCAGAATGTGACGAAAAAAGTGCCATTGCGTCCGTCTTGTCTTCATGATTCCGACGATATATTTACTTTGTCAAATGGACTCCGTATGGAGAAGATATCGTGATCTGTTCGTCAAGACAAACATGCAAAAAATTTGATGCTGACTGTACCAGTCCGTACAGTCCGTACAGTCTGACGTGGAAGGACCGTATGATCATACATAAGTGACATGGAAAGCAATGGTTGGTTGAATGTTGACAAATCAGGAGATGAAACGTGTCAATTTGGTGGCAAATGGTATGAGGACACGTGTCCCAATCCATGGGCGCCACGTGTCACTCATTATTTGGTTTTTGGTTGTATGTAAAATGTTATGGGAGTCCACGGGATTCGACCCCCGGACCTCCCCCACAGTGTAAAGACTTCACAAACCTCCACTGACCAATGTGTCACCGCATGGTTCTTCTTAACTATGTGGTGACAAACATTTTTATGTTTGTTTAATGTTCAAAACAGAGGGGGCTCGGGCCGGGGCCTAGCTCCGTCCCGTGGATTTATTATATAACATATGACCATTGTAATGACCCGCGTGAAATTTGTATTATATACCATATATCCACGTTGTAACCTATACCATTATGTATAAAGCGCGGGGGGGTTATTTTATATAGCCCGTGGTTTTCCATAAGACCAGAGCGTGGGAAAGGAGTTCCAATGGTTATGATGGTTTAACCACTTTTGCCCATGCGTGCAATCCCATGAGCCATATGCCCAGGTGCCTAGGCGGTTAGGGGCTGGCGCGCCCTTAACCGTTCTATGGTTTGCATCGTTGGTGCGGTTGTGCCCAGTGTTGGGTTTTCACGCTTTAAAATGCATGTGAGCTAGGTTCAATCAAGAAGGGTGCGTTTTGTAGATGCAGAGACAACAAGCTTGAAAGGGGGGACTTCCTGGAGGCCTAACGTCTTCGTTTTTCGACCGATTGAGGTGCCGAAAGAGCCCAGATAGGGGTTTTGGAATGCTCTGAAGCCATTGGAGCAGTCAGTTTGTCAGTTTGAGCATTGTAAGTCATGTTTTTGAGCACTTTTTGAGAAATTAATAATAATGATCCATTGGAAGCTGGACCAGGAGATGTAGCCCAAGAGAGGGGTGAACTCCTTTATCAATTGTTGTGCTTAAGTGTTTATGTTCATTGATTATTCTACTGTCTATGTGTAATTTGCATAAGTAATCCTTTAATTTATGTGTTGCAAACTGATCCTTTTGCTTTAAAACACATAACATTCACTTGCAATAAATTTCAAGTTTTTCAAGTCTTCTTCATTTTTAGATCATAATTAGTTACACAAGTCACAGTAGTGAGCACAAGTGCAACACTTAGAGTGGTCTAATATTGAATCAAATCAAGCGAGGGAGCAAGTTCATTTTGGGGAAGGAATTTGCATTCAAAGTTCAGAGATCAATGATGTATAATAGTTGTGGAAATAGGGAGTTCAGAACGTTGTTGAAGTCATTTGTTAAAAACATGAACCCCCAAAATCTGAAATCAACAGGAACCGTCTAATCCATCACGATGCATGGCACTATATCCGAACCGCGAAGAAAATAATTTCAGGAAAGATGAAGTGAGGAATGCACATACTTCACGAGTTCTGAAATGTTGAAGACCTGAAGCCTCAAAATGTCGATATTCATCTGGGCCATCTGATTCAAGGGGATGTGTGGCACCTGATCTAAGAAATCATGATTTCACGACTTAAAGGCTTTAGCTTGGAGCACAACATAGACTAGCGAAATGCGAAGTCACGAAACGCCCAGGATTTGGGCCCACGATCACATCCCGTGATTATATGGGAAGTAGGGATATAAATAAGGGCATGCGCTTATTGGGAGACTGATGACTAAGTTTATTTGGGGAGACGATCGTGGCCGTCAAATTCAATGTAAGTTTGATCGTCGATTTTGATGGGCAATTTCGCAAATTCGAGCATCGAGATATTTTGAATCAAGTGGTGTGAAGACTCCCGAAAAGAAAAATATCGAGTTTCATGTAGGAGCCCTAGGTCATGCCTGAGGTCGCATGAGGCGATGAAGAGGAGTCACGTCAAGAGTCACGAGCATCGACTGGAGAATTCATGGGTGTTAGGTCTCATCCTGATCCCGATGAAAGTAGTTAATGAAAATGGGGGAGGTGGTTGAAACCTTGTCTCACCCCATAAATAGAAAGCATGGAAGAGTTGGTCATGGAGGCAGACTGTTAGCCCAAAGTTCCCCTGTCAACAAATTCTCCTACAAAGCCCATACTGATCTGGGATCACATCTGACAAAAGAATGCAAGTATAAACTGATAGAAGAAATGAAGACACAAAGCTTTGATTGCAGTAGCTAGGTCACACTCCTAGTGGTGGCAAGTTGTTCTGAGTATAAATACTCGGTTTTGATAGTTTGTTAAGGTCGATGATTGAGCTACACTCCTGATTGTAAATTTTTATTAAAGCCTCTGGTTCTCTGGTTATGTATGACATTTTGAGACTTCTTGTTTAATAACAATCATCCTTCTTCCCCATCTCTTTTGCCTCTGATACTGAAAGCTAAGGCATGAATGATCCAATCGAGTTGTTGCAATTGTGTTGCAATGTATGCTTGATTGTAGTGTTGTTGTAATGTTTTTGGTTCCTTGAATCTCTGAATCAAGAGGATCTTGTCTTCATATTTTTTCTCTCCTCGGGTTGTTGGAAGACCAGATGTCCATACCAGTTTTTGCATCATCTCCTCAAGTTCTCCCCCCTACTCACCCTTACTACAACTCACTGACTGAAGTTAGATCAAGAACTCATATTCCTATGCATACCATCCCAGTTTTCTGAGTTAAAGCGATACTATCCTTAGTTTTCCTTCATTAGACCCCCCTTTAAATTTATTCATTGTGACATAAAAACTGATGGGTACTGGGCTTACCTCTGCTGCAATCCAGAGGTGACTTCTAGTGCTAACATATTGATTGTATAGGTGGCTGGATAGTTGAGTTGTACCTGCAAGTGGATGAATGGTTTATTAACAAGTGGCATTGGATAGCCAATAAGAGGTTGCCACATGGAAACCCATTATTGGCCAATATTGGTTAATGTGTATAATTTTTTTGGAGTCAACAGGGTTCGACCCCATGACTTCCATATCCACCAAAGTCTCATAACCACATTACCAACACACCACCACATATGACTTAACATATGTATGGAAAATACAATATTTAAGTTTATGTTAAGTCTCGTTTTGCAAGGAAAGGGGTTGAGGACTAGCCCCAACACCTGGTCCTTATATATTATCACACAACCATACTACAAAGTGCGGAGGGGGCTCAACGGATATTCCACATGGGAGTTATTATTATAACATAAACTATATATATATATATATATATATATATATATATAGTTTAAAAACTATATACTATATATAGTATACCTTGTAACACACAACCAACGTGCCAATGGATATGCCACGTGGAGCATTGAATCCCGGACCTCCGCTATAATAGAAAACGGTTTTAAACACTATGCCCCCAGCCCACATTTAGCGTAGATTCCTCCAAATTTGGTAAATAAGTTGCAGCTAATTTGGGAGGAGGTTTTGGAGGTCGCCCTATATATTGGGCACAAATTCCAATGCAATGACACACATCCCTATGTTCATAGATCTATAGGTATGAACAAATTATGAGACACAGATTTCAAGACAGGGCATGGATCCCAAGACTATATGGATGGTATGAAAGTATGTAGAGGTACAATCTTAGTTTGGTGTTGCATCCATTAGAGGTACAATGATTTCAATGATGAAGTTATTTTTTTGTTTTGAGTAATGGAATTTAAAAGCATCCATTAAATTGACATATGTGAGTCATTTTACATGTGATTTTTGATACTTGAGATGGAGAAGACAATTTTCATTAAATTGAATGGAACTTAAAGATGACACTAAAGTATGTAATTTGAGTTCTTTTTTTTTTTTCTGTTGTGTCATCTCATTATCAAGCAAAGCTAATATTCAATGTATGAGTTTTTGGGTAAAAAACACATCATCAGAATTCTGCAAACCACCCCAATACAATCAGTAAATTATTTTGGATCAAGTTAGATACTACATGTATATAAGTAAAGAAATAAGTGGTGTCTAAGAATTTTTGGATCACATGGTCACTAATATCATGGATTGAGAAGAATATAGGGTGGATTGCAGAGAAGGTTTACAACAAAGAAACTAACAAACTAATTATTGCAGTTGTAAATTCTTTGTTAGGAATTGAATGTGGAATCTCTCTGTTGATAAATCTCCCATATGTGCTCTCTGATTTGTAGGGTGTAGAATTTCGAGAACAATGATTTGATGGGACATGGGACATGTGGGGTTTGGGAGTGGGTTTTTTTTACCACTAATTTATAGCAGGGAATGCCAATTGAAAGTTGGTGGGACTCTTGGGACATGTATCACTCTCAATTCATAGGCCTTGAACATCCCTTCTCCTTGTTTCTGGGTTCATGCCATTCCTTTCTTTTACTTTAATTCCTACCCAAAAATAGACATGCATCTTCGTGTTATTGGCTTGGGATTTTTAAGGAGTAACCACAACTCTAATTTGGGGACCTCCTTGGACCAAATATTTTCCTCTTTATTCCTTAGTGTCGTTAGGATTCTTTGGTAGCTGACCAAGAGGTACATTGAGAATATCCCTGGAATTATTTGTATCGGGGATTGGCTTCCTTTTTGGCTTAGTGCTTATAAGGATTTTCTTGGAGCTTCCAAGGAGGTGAAGCGAGAAAGAATTATAATGGAAGAAGGATAAGCATTATACATTTTTTACCTTTTTGGTTTTCCATCATTGGAATCGGGTGAGGGAATCTTTGCCAAAATTGCATTTTTGAATTGATGAAATCATTATTTTTAATGTAGAAATGAATTCAACACCCTCGAATACTGCTATGTGAACCAAATTGTGAAATTTTAACATTTGATAATTGTAATTACATCAATCTAAAATTATTCATGTTGAATTTTAGGCAAAAAAATTTCAATTTCTTTCCCTATTATTTTGAACTGTTAGAAAAAGGCCAATTCATGACATGCTTACACTACAACCTTATAATGTACCTCAAGAGATACCTTGGGAAAATATGTAGTGCACTAAGGGTGGTACCCAAGGAGGAAAACTAATGTGATATGGCCATACTCATGGAATAAATCTCACTAAGTAGTTGGTATGAACTCTATTAATGTAATGTAGCCATAATCATTGAATAAGACCCATTGGGGAGTTGGTGGGTAATAAATGTAATAATGAATAGTTAGCATAGGTCCTTAAGAGTAGTGTTGTGAGAGTATATATACACATGTACATTAGAAGTATATACACATACATATTAAAGAAATTTTAATGTCTAAAATGGGCCTGCTAAAGAAAATATAAAATAGTAAGAGTGAATGCCACATCATATTATGTTATAGGTGTTATTTGATGAAAGTATATTTATATTTTCTCATTAATGATACTTTCCATGTAATATAGATTGATGTAATGTTACAATATGAGAATTAAAAACAATAATGAGGGATTCAAATTCTTTTGCATGCGTCATAAATGATGTTGGGCCCTTCGTTTTGAAGACCGATAAGTTTTGTGGATTTATAAAGTTTTGCGGAATAATAGAACACAACAATGAGAAATCCAAGGGGCGGAAATATAGCTACCAATGCGCTAGCAAGAAAAAAAAGTGATGCGCCAGTTGGAGGAAGAAGCATAAAATACTAGAATCTTCGAGCGAAAGAAAAGAAAAAGTGGAATCAAGAAACCAGATGAGTGGAATCAAGAAACAACTAATAAAATGATATAAACTGGGGAAAATGTAATGGGAAAGGGTTGGGATTTTAGAATTGACATGTGTTTTGCTATACTATTTTTCCAATATTCCGATGTTGTATTAATTTAGATGAGATTACTTCGCTAGAATCCATCTACCAAGAAAACACCTAATTTTGGTTTTGTTGTGTAAGTTGTCATATGAAAGACCTACCCTATGTTCACCAATCTGAGATATAATAATATAGAAAGGAGTATTTAGGCATACGGATTTTGTTGTGTTATGGATGAATTCTTGGTATTATTTTCATGTAACATATTATGTGATTTGTAATTTTCATCTGAGACACTTTTTAACACATTTTGGTCATGCATGCATGTATCTGTAGACTACACAACATGGATTCCTGAATTCCTAATCATATTTAGACTTATGATAATAGGATATGTCCCAATTAAGTATGAATATGATCCCTGATATGTCATATCTGATGGTGTGTCCTACTTAACTCACTTGATTAAACTTCCCTTGTGGAAGGTTGAATATGCCAATTTAACTAGACTACAATGGTACCTTTGTTAATAACGTATGAGAACCTCGATCTCCAATTCCACGCCAACAAATGGTTTCATTGCCAGGACCTAACTTCTGAGAAAGTTTTCATAGGATGCAACGTCACATATTTCAGTATGACATTGAAATATGGTGGGAAAGAAGGTGTTACGAATTTATATTTCAAGAAACTGAGTTATGACAGAAAATTTTGATGGTTGTGAAGGACACAGTCTTCTATTCCGAACCATTTAGTGATCAATATGATATATTGTGGATTTGATTCCTATAAGAGGTCTACAAGTGGCTCGATCAATTATAAGAAGCGACATGATTTAAAGATTGTGTCAAGAAAAGATTTCATTGGATGATTGAGTGATTCACTCCTCTTCACAAGTTGGATCACCGTATTTTTCTAGCTGTGGAATTCTAGATCCAAACTACCTTGGAAGGATACATCATTGAATTTGCTGTGGAAAATCACTAGTCATTCTAAAAGGTAGAAGACATATTTCATAAGGGATATCGAGGGATATTACTGAGAGAAATTCCATTGTGGATGAAGATATTGCTGGTGGAAGAAGGAATGGTACTAGTTCCCTTCGTTGAAATGGTCGAGTAAAACCCTTTGTGAATGAGGGGCGAGTGATTCATGCGAGGATCCATGAGTTAGTATACAAAATTTATTGAGGTATGGGGGGTTATTGTGAGAATAGTGCCAAAGAAAAGAGAGCTTAGAAAAGGGTTGTGGTGCTTGAATAGAAGTGGCGAGAGAAGATGTGAAATTTGATGAAGAGGCATGATTAGTCACACAAGGAGATCAAACTCGAGAAGAGTCATACAAGAGAGTTATAGAAGTTGAAAGAGTTGTATTTACATGGAAGTCTAGCCAACCAATGGTTGAAGGATAAGTTTGGAGAGGAAGATGAGAGTTCTATAGAGAGTATACGAGATGGAGAAAATTTGAAATAAATAATGATGATCAGAGTCACCACCGAGGATCAAGACTCAACTATAACCTCTTAAGAAGTTGTGGGAGAATCAACCCCTGTAATGCCTGAAGATGTGAAGTATACTATAGGACCTGATATGATATGGAATTCTAATGTAACCCCCTAGGTGAAAGAATCCCATCCCTAAGAAACAAGAACCATCCTTGGATCACCCATTCCCTTAGTGCAATCTTCCAATCTGGTAAATTCTACAATAAAATCTCCCATAATTTATGTCATTTCTCCTCATTATAGTTCAATCAGTTCGAGTGGTATCAATATTAGTAGTCTAGAAATTTATTTAGTTTTATCACAATGAGGACCTCTAGAATTTGTCTTGATAGGGTCCCCAAATCCTCCCATGGCACATCATCACGCTGACTCCCTCACATGATACCCAAAATTATGGGATAAAGGGGATGGGGATGTGTAACAACATTGGTTCCTTTGTGAGGCCATATGGTGTTCTTATGGAACTTTGGATGCTAATAAACTAGTTTAGTTTCATACCACGCTAAGGGGCCAGACATTAAAATGGTATATGAAATCCATCAAACCAGGGAATCCTCAAGGGAAACCATTTCCTTTACCACAAGTCAAACATAAATTTATTGTTTAATTTAAACTACCCCAATATAAGCAACAAGATCTTTCTAAATTGTGGGAAATCAAATAAAGAGATGGGGAATATTCTTGTGAGTATAACAGAAGATTCAAAGATGTGATAGGGAAATTAGCCAATCCCATTCATGAAGACCACCAAAGGGAATGGTTCATTTAGGGACTTTTACCATTAACTTAGATTTGATTAAACCACTAGCAGATAACTACATTGGGGGAAGCCCTATAATAGGCCATGAAAATTGAGCCGATGGTGAGAGATATTGGTAGCTTGCGGGTAATAAGAACACCCAATGACTATAATATTACACCCCTGGAAGGCCATATTTCCACCTTGACTAATAAGATTCAAGAATTAACCATTCCTAGAGAATCCCGCCCTCAAGTTTGGTGTACAAGTTTCTATACTGAGGGGCATACAATGACTGAGTGTTCTAGACTGAGGGGTACAGGACCCCCTGCAACCCATGGTGCCTCCACCAATAGGATTTTCTTGAGGAGTTGTGCAAGTAGCAACTACAACACCATTCCATGGTTTTGTGCAATACCATGCCTTTCCAAACCATTAGGGTACTCGAAATAATGACTATTTTGAAATATGTCGAAGTCATGGGAACCTCCCTCGTCACTTCCCAATCCTACAAAAATATGTCCCCATTCCAAACACAATCTATTGTGAATTCTATGGGTCACCTACTCACACCACCAAATAGTGTCATGCATTGGATTCTCTTGTGAATAGACTAGATCGATTTGCATTTAGGTTTGACGAAGTTCCTCAAGGATTTGGAGGAGGATGTAGAGGAGGTGGAGGTTTCAGAGGTGGACGAACTGGCATAAGAGGGCCAAATCAGTGTTATAATTGTGATGAGCAGGGACATATTTCTTGATATTGTCCTCTTTCGAGACATCCTTGGTGTGCCCACTGTAGAAACAACACCCATTCCACAGAGGATTATTCCAATTTGAATGTGAAATGGGAGGACTGCACAACATAGAAAATGCACCCAATATTATTATTATTACTAGAGGAGGAACAAGGACTAGTGATAATGTTGAGAAATCGATTCAAAGTAAGATGTGCAAGATGATACTAGAATATGTGAGACATGACCCCTTGCGCACAAACAATTCTTTAAGGATGTCATTGAGATATTTAGATGAGTTTCTAATCCTGCAATACTCATACCTGCAGATTCAAGCCATGAGCCTCAACCTAAACTTAAAGAGCATTGTGTGACTCATAAATATCCTCTAGTGAGACCCCAATAGACTTTTGAATTGTGGTTCCACTTACTTTGTGATATTTTGGATTATGAAAAACTTACCAGGTAGTTGCGGAACAAGCTCAATGGGATTTTAGAGATTGAAATGAGCCCAGAAGAGTTGATTGTTATCCATATTCTGGAAAGACATATAGGTATAATACATAGAAGGAAGTAGAGATCCAAATGAGAATTTAGACTAAAAACTCACATTGTCTCTTATGAAATTAATGATGTTACGTTATATTTGGGTTCTGACGTCAACATCCTACCAAATAAAACTTGGGAATTCATGGGTAAGCCCATGTTGGTCTATTCTCCCATTCAGTTGTAGATGAAAAATTAGTATTGTATCTACTTTGTTGGGAGGCTCCAAAATGTTGAATTGGAATTATATGGAATCAAGACAATGATCGACTTTGAGGTTATATAAATCATAGGGGAAAAGGACCCATACCAAGATTTATTGGGAATTGACTAGGCTTATGAGAATTACATTGTTATAGATATTAAGAAGGAACTCATGACGTTTTAAGCATATGGTATGAAAGTAAATGAACCACTAGATCCCTACCAATTTCTCTGCTTGATGGATCTAGTAGAGGGGGATATGGAAGAGGATAACTTGAATCATATTTACACTTTGACTACAGGAAAGTGAGCAAATTATATTAACCCAAATGCAGACGACTCAATAAGTTGGTGCCGTATTAAGTTTGCAGAGGAAGATTTAGAGGTAGTGTTTGACAATAGGGAAGATATGAGAACTTCTCATGATATTTCACGACTATTACAACGTCTAGGTGGATTGGATCTGAGGTTAGAGAAAACCTTGTGTATGATGGCACTTCATATTTGGCTAGTTTTCTGGTTGAAGTAGAGGCTAAAGTTGCACAAGAACAAATACTTCTTGTATTGGATGTTGTGTTACAAACCTCTTCAACTAGATGGTGGGACACTCATAAGGGTACTTTATCTTCCTCGGATCAAGAACACCATGCCATCCATCATCTCTTTATTCCCCCTTCACAACTTACTTCATTGAATCTAGACCATTCAACTTTGGAATTATATGATGGGACTTTGTATCCAAGGGAGCATGTAGAACACTTTATTCACTAATGGGAAGTTGCACAACTACCTTCTCAATTGTGGGTTCATCATTTGATCCATTCCTTGGGAAATATTCCAGCTACTTGGTATATACATGAGGAAGTTCAATGCCAAACAACTTGTTGGGAAAGCCTTCAACAATAGTTCTGTCAATACTTCTTATCCTTAGGTAAGTCCCCTAAAATCACTTTAGCGTTGCAACAGATTAAGAAAATACTTTTAGTTGATGAAGTTAAGCCTTTACATCCTCCTAATGTATTTTCTAAATGTGAGTACCTCATTCATCATACTCTTGACCCATCCCCTACTTGATTACCTGTAGTTTGTCTTATTGTTGATAGAAACCCAAAAGATCCCAATGACCTAGAGGAACTTAAGAATTTGACATTTCAGGAATCCGAAGTGACTAGGGAGGTTAAAGATACTATCCCAAATGATGTCATCAGTTACTATACCAAACCATTGAAGCTACAGAAATTAAATATAGGAACTAATGAGCATCCTAATCTAGCCTCCATTAGAGACTATTGGGATGAACAAATTGTGATAAATATATAGGCTCTATTGTGGGAATATGGGAATCTGTTCCCTACAAATTTCTTAGAACTAAAAGTTATTAAGGGATATTTAGGGGATATGAGGGTATATTTAAATCCTTAATCAAGGCCAGTCAAGCATAGGCCATATCGACTAAATCCCCAAGTTAAAGAGAAAGTGAAGAAGGAGATTGATAGGATGCTCATAGTTGGGTTTATTTTCCCCATTGATAAGGTTGAATGGATCATTCCTATCGTGATACAAACCAAGAAAGGCATGGATAATATACAAGTTTGTGTGGATTACAAAATATTGAATGTTTTTTATGTACATGATCCCTTTCCTACCCCCTTTAGTGATGAGGTACTGGATCAAGTAGTGGGAAATTAGGTATATTCCTTTACAGATGGGTTCTACAGATATCATCAGGTTCAAATCACTGAGGAAGATAAGAAGAAGACTATTTTTAATATTGAGTGGGGATTATTTTACTACAACCTTATGACTTTTAGGCTTAATAATTCCCTAACAATATTTTCTCGAATCGGGATAACAACATTCTATGATTTCACTCATAAGTTCCTTGAGGTATACCTAGACGATTGGATTGTATACAACTTACTTAAAGATCACATTGAGCTATTATGATTGATGTTGGATGACTATAAATTGGTACATCTCATTCCAACTTGTATATGGATGAGAAGCAGTTGTTCCAGTTGGGTTTCTCACCCCAATTCTATTCATTGCACAAGCTACCAAGATGACCAAGGATGAATCCATTGCTGCGCGGGTGGAGGAATTGATGGAACTTGAGGAAGCTTGGTTCCTAGAAAATTTTCATCAGACTATGGAGAAAGCCCAAAACAATTCCTAGCATGATCGACATATAAAGTGTAAGTCATTTGCGCGGGATGATTTCATGTTGTTATATGAGAACCCATATCAAAAACATCTCGGCAAGCTCCAAATGCACTGGCTTGGTCCTTTTATAGTTGCGGAAATTTGTGAATCTGGAGCTATCAAATTAGCGCAACTCGATGGAGTTATTCGACCTAAATGGGTGAATGGTGCAAAAATGAATCCCTACCTTTCTGCTGCATAATTATAGTTTCACTATGCTCCTCGCTTCATGAGTGGGTTGGTAAGTAGGATTTCCATTTCTGTATATATTTTAATTTCTATCAATACATGGTGATGTGTTCTGTGTTTATGTGTCTTAGTTATTCATTGTCCTATCTAAGTCATCTATCCCAGATATTCACTTTGTGTTTGGGGAGGTCACAGTCACATCTTCTCATACTTAATGCTGGTGAAATTTGAATCTTTTGCTCTTGTGTCATCACGTGGTTCATTAAAATCCGTTAGTAACTTTTTACCCATCATTACATCTCTGTTGTCACCATCACTTAAAGTTTAACAATTTTCCTCCTTTTTCCGGTTAATTGCTCGCCTGCTCATTACTTTACCGAGTTGATCTACTATCCCATTACCAAATTTCTGGTTATGCATTTAGTTACCCAAATCATGTTGTGGATTCTGTCGCATTCGATGGATTGAGTCAATGTTAATACCAATCTTGTCACCCTGTAGTATTCAATGCATGGTCATCTCAACATCTTCCACATATCTCTTATAAACACATATTTGACCGATGGATTCATCTATTTTTTTACTCTTGCGCTTTCTGTAGGATCATTCCTGGATCCTCTTCAGCACTTTGTAAGCCTGCATCTAATCCTTCTCCCCTCCGTGTTATTTTTTTACCACCATTTACATGTTCCAATTATTCATACAACTAGTCAAGGGGCCAAACAAACCACTATTTCAATGGATTTCATTGATCCATGGGTCATTGTTCAAGTATATCTACATGGAAAGGTCAAACAAACCATGTTGGTTGACCTCGATTCACTTCCCCATCCACAACCCCCACCATCCATATCCTTTATGACCCTTTTTAACAACTCCAACATTTCACTATTGTTGAGGAAGACAACCTTCCACAGAAGAGTGGGTCCACCACGGTTACACACAAACCTCTAATATCCCCGCCCCATACTCATTTTGATACACTTGCACCTAAAACTACTGGTCAACCTACTACAACTGTAAGGTCTCTTGCAACAGAGCCTTATAAAACATAAGTTAAAATAGAGAAATGCTATCCTAACTTTTGACCATTCATTATTAATCATAATAAACCACATATTCAACATCATAACAAACCACATAACACAACATAATAATGAAAATACATACCTCTAACTGATGCTACTTCTGTTCTCCAACTCTGCCTGATGCTCTGCCCAAAACCAACTAACCTCCCAGACAACTAGGAACATAGCCTCTCTGGCTCCCTAGCTCCAGGATTCTGTAAGAATTCTTGGCCCCTGAGCCCAAAACTCCCAGCAACAGGTGCCCCCTGTCTCAGTCCACCAAACTCCAACAAGTTCCTCTAGCAAAAACCAGTGACATCCTCCAGCAAGCTACTCCAACCCCAAACCAACAATATAGTCCTCTCCTCTAAAAAATGATGTTCTCCCCCCAAAAAATCCAAAAAGTCCTTTCTCGAGTGTTTTTCCCTTCTCTTATCCTCCTTTCCCCCTCTCTCATTCACCGCCTTCTCCCTTTCATTAAGATTCACCCACCTTATCCCTCCATTCAATGCCAACCACCTTATCCCCTTTCTCTTTAATGGTTCCATCATTCGATACATTAAGTCTCCATTTAATGAATTAATAATTTACTAAACTCTAATTCATTAACCAATATTTAATCATGAAATTAATTAATTAATTAATTAATTAAACTAATATACATTAAACAAATATTAAATTAGGACAATTAACTAATTAAGTAATTAACTAATATACATTAAACAATTATTTAAATCATGACAATTGATTAATTACTTAGGTTTGTTACATACACCCACCCTTTAGGAAAATTTATCCCGAAGTTAAAGTATTTTATGATACAAATGAAAAGACACATGGTTCACACATTCACATCCAATAACCAACATTATTAGTAAGTAAGCCAAGAAAACTCATACATACTAGTGTACATGTACAAGAAATGCATGTGTAGCTAGTACATACAAGTCTCATGCATGTACTAATAACAATAACTATCACCCCTATAGTAATTTATGTATGCATACAATCCAATCAACAAGACTATTCATTTTATAAAATATAATAAACCAATGAAATGTTTTTGAATTCMCTTAATTACAATAATCTAGCTCAACAATTTTATTTAGACAATTTTGGTTTAGTTACGTAATTATGAATATTCATATATACAAATTTTCATTTTAGAAGTAAAACAATAAATTCCACCATAAGGAAAATCTCTATACGCYYTCAACTATTTCTACTCATCCTTCCTCCCTAACTTAATTCCATCTTCCATTCCTATCCTTCCTCTGTTGGACTGTCTTGGAGCRTCAACTATATTGACCTAACTCCAAATAGAACCCGTAAGAGGAAGTGTCACTATCTTGACCAAGCTTCCCCAACAGGAATCTAACAGTCATCATCACATGTCTAGGGGATCGTGAGCTAACACCGTCCTCCCATGACTCCAGGTTTCAGAGGATACACAGTGGGAAATGCCTCCACCCTTCCTAATAGGACTAGGGTCCACACCCTACAATGGAATATACAGTGGCATCGTGTTGCTAGGAGTTTTGTCATCGTTTATTCATTTTTGGGCAGTCTTACTTCCTGAAATCCTGCACTGGTCCACATATCATAACAATGCATCCAAATGATCAGGGGATCAAATTTTGCTCAAAAATTCAAAGTTCTTGGAATTGCTTCAAACCGGACGAGAGCGTAGGCCTCGTTGTTGCAAACTCAATGCAACTCGTTTCGTCTCAAACGAACGTCGGGAGTGAGAGATATTGCAATCTGTTCATAAGGTCAAACAGGCAATTTTTTTTTGATGCTGACTGTACTGTCCGTACAGTCCATATAGGTGATGTGGCAGGGCCGTACGACCGTACAGGTGGTGATGTGGCAGACAACTAGTCGAATGGGAAGTCGACATGTGGAATATCGTTGGTTAATGGTAAGGTTCCACGTGGCCCAATCATGGGCTACCATGTGGCACCCCTTTTATTGGTTCATGATCGTTATATAAAATTATTGGAGTCCACAGGGTTCGACCCCTAGACCTCCCACACCGCATAGCTTTCACAAGCTCCGACTGACCAATGGGTTACACTTTGTGCCTTGGTATATATATGTGTTTAAATATATTTCAAATTGAATACTGTAACCATTGGCAGGGGGTCGGGCCGGGGCTTAGCCCCGACTCGTGGTCATTTGTTTATGCATATGTCCATATCATATATACCATACACCAAACGGTTGGTGCAGGGGTTTGAACCATAGCCTGTGACCATTGTATATACCGTGTGACCTTTGTATATGTGCGCGAGAGTTGGTTAACAGTGGTTTCCACGGTTTAATAACCAACCCGCCATGTGTCATTACGTTGTTTGGTATTAAAACGAAGCCCTTTTTATTATAGTGCGTGGTCGTGTTATGACCCATATGCCTGAGGTGCTAGGCGGTTAAGGGCTGGCGCACCCTTAACCATCCTACGGTTTGCATCGTTGGTGCGGTTGCGCCCGGTGATGGGTTTTCACGCTTAAATTTGCATGTGAGCCAGGTTCAAACAGAAAGGGTGCAATTTGTAGATGCAGAGACAACAAGCTTGAAGGGGGGACTTCCAGGAGGCCTAACTTCTTCGTTTTTCGACCGATTGAGGTGCCGAAAGAGCCTAGACAGGGGTTTTTGGACACTTTGAAGCCATTGGAGCAGTCAGTTTGTCATTTTGAGAATTGTAAGACATGTTTTTGAGCACTTTGAGAAATTACTAATAATGATCCATTGGAAGCTGGACCAGGAGATGTAGCCTAAGAGAGGGGTGAACTCCTTTATCAAATTGCTATGTTTATGTGCTTATGTTCATTGATTATGCTGCTGTCTATGTGTATTTTGCATAAGTAATCCTTTAATACATGTGTTGCAAACTGATCCTTTTGCTTTAAACACATAACTTTTACATTGCAAATATTTCCAAGTATTTCAAGTCTTCTTCATGTTTAGATCAAGTTGGTATCAGAGCATTGGATTTTGAAGACTTGATTGTTTGCAAGTTTTGTTTCTGATGCTCACAAGGTTGAAACTCACAAGAGGATAAGGTCAACGTGTGGAGCCAAGTTCTCATCCGACAAGGAGGAAGCATATTCATTCACCGCAAGTTTCAGGGAGACATTCACCAAGCATGGCTCATGCAGAAAGTCATGAACGTGTTCCTGCCGAAGATGAAGATCTCAGAAAAGTTGTCATGGAGATAAGAGAGATGATGAAGATCTTGATGGAAAGGAACATATTGTTGCAGGGTGAAGGCTCCAACCCTTCAATGCATAAGGGAGGCGATGGTGATAAAACTCCAGATGGAAATGGAGGGAATGGTGCTTCTCCACCACCCTCTCCTCCATCATCATCATCTTCTTCTTATTTTTCTTCTACCAATTCGAAACATCTTCCGAATTCTCCAAAGGGGCATGGTAAAACTCCTTCGCAAATTCCTTCATTAAAGCTTGATATAAAATTTGAATTGCCAATTTACAATGGAGAAGTTAATGATGAAAAGTTAGATAATTGGATACATCAAATTGAAGTATATTGTAGAATACAAAAGATTCAATATGATGAAACCAAAATTCAGCTTGCTTCATTAATATTAGATGGTTCAACACTTATTTGGTCGGAATCCAAGACTCAGGAGGATATGAAAAAGCATGGAATTTTTTTTCTTTCTTGGAATGATTTCATTATCACAATTAAAAAACAATTTTATCCATTGGCATATAAACAAAAGGAAACTATGGAATGGAAGAATTTTAGACAAGCTAAAGGACAGAATGTACAAAGTTTTACTCAGGAATTCAGGAGAAGAGCTTTGGTTTTGGGAGTTGATTTGTCTTCTTAGGAAACATTGCTCAAATATATTGGTGCTTTACATAGTTATTTGAGACATACTATACTCATGTTTAATCCTTTGAATCTAGATGAAGTTTGTGTACATGCTACTCATTTGTAAGCAAGGGGAAGGAACGATACTCATGAGGGTAACAAGAAGACA
>ML789234.1:324371-334470 GCA_009831015.1 Picea engelmannii | reverse complement strand
ATTTAAGTGGGGTAAAAGGAGGTTGCCCCCTCGAAGAGGCTTATTAACTGAAATTATCTCTTTTTCAAGGCGTTGAGTACTTTTTATGAGGTTTTTCTATGCTATATTGATATTTGGTTCCTAACACTTCCAATCAAAAGTGGTTTGAGGTTATCTCAGGATTTACTTGCATCTAACCCAAGTCAAGTTCTGAGTGATAACATATTATTTCATTTAAAATGTGCTAAGTCTCGGCTCTATTACAACCTAGAGTCGACTCTTGCGATAACATTTTCTGGAGCTGTTGCCAGGGATGGAGGAATGAAGTGATCTTCCCTGGGATACGAAAAAAAGTTTAGATCTATCTCTTGATGGTGAAAAAGGGATAGGCATTCAATTGGCTGTTATAATTCACCTTATAAATCCTTGGTTCAAAGACTCTACATAATTCACTGGCGACTCCACTGGTCTCAAAATGTCGAATTCGTTCACTGCTTGGATTGTTGCAAGGTTTTCTCTTTTGGACTTTACAAATGTTTATGGTTTTCCAAACACTGTTCTAGACATTAAAATTTGGGAAGATGTCCTTCCTAAATGTCGAGAATATGCGGGCGACAATCCTACTCAACACTTGTTTCAATTCCACAAGCTCATGGATGAATTAAAAGTACATCATGAAGATGTCTTCATGAAACTGTTTATGTTTTCATTGGAAAGAGATGCTAGACTCTAGTACAAATATTTACCCCATTCCAGTATTCCTTCATTGAAATATTTTCACATACTTTTTCATCAACATTGTAAAAGGATCTATTAAGTTGAAATCCTTTTTGAAGATTTCTGTAATATAGAATTCATAAGACAAAAAGATCAAATAAATCTTCTTGAAGAGGAAGGAATAACATAAATTTCTCAAGTCGATGAAGATAATGAAGAAGAGTTGGCTAATAAAGAAGCAGGATATGATAGCTCTTGTGATCATATTCAAGAAGAATATATTCAGCTTCATGGTCAACCTGTAGAAGAGAAAGAAAACAATAGTTGCTTGATCCATAAATTACACAGACCACCTCCTCCTTTAGCAGAAGAAGAGATAGATCTGCTCCTGAACAATTATGTTGTAGCCCCTACTTACACATATCTACAACATCCACACAGTCTTGAATATGTGATTGAAACTTCTTCTATTATTAATGTAAATCTGATTTTAAATGATGACAACCATGAAACTATATAGGAAGTCAGTGAACCTTTTTATGATGATGATTCCCTGCGAGGAGATTAGCTTGTAGACTCCATTTTGTTTCATGAAAAAGATGTGGCTGTCATGTTTAACAATCCTGAAGAATGTTTGGTGTTCGAGAATGATTTAGATTTTGATGTGGAGGAGTATAAATATGAGATAGAAAGCATGCCAGAGAAAGGATTAGAGTTGTTCATGGTTGATACCCCGAGTATTTTTTTGATTGATAACACTTCAGATTTATCTGTTGCACCCATATATGATGTGTACACCGATGATTATAAGATCATTTCCTTGGAATAGTTTGTTGCAGGTTTTTCATGGAGGAAGGATGGTCTTCAACTAGAATTCAACCATCTTCACGAGTATACCATATCAGATGATTTTGAGCACAATGATGCAGAACAAAGAATCCTAGAGGAAATTTGTTATTTACCTCAGGACCATGCATTTTTTCATGATCCTTTTGTTGACCTTTCAGATTCATTTAATGGAGGAGTATTCTATGTCATGGATATTTTTTCATAGGAATCGAAGAAAAGTTTGAACATTCATGATCAACAACATGTCAGATGGGAGTTATCAGTTTCCTTTTTTAGCCCGCTCAAAGAAAGTGTGAGCAGATTTCGAATAAGTAGACAGTCATTGGATTGGCTTCACTGGCATTTTTGTATCATTTGATTCAGTGGGAATTTTTCAGTAGTTAGAGTAGGTGATGTATATAAATAAGCTTGACTTTGAGCATTAGATTACAATGGTGGTTTTCAATATGTTTACAGTTCACTTTGGAATCCAGTATGGTTTTGTTTTCAAGCATTACGACTCCATAGCCTAATGAATGAATACGCATTTTTTTGTTTTGAAAAGGTGCAAGTAAAATGAGAGGGTTCAGAGTTTGATAATGATGATTTCAGGTCGCCCAATGGATGAAGGAATGTGGTCTACTATTATTGGCTCTTTGTAGGAAAGCACCATCCCTAGATGGAGCCTATGTTGGAACACATATTGAAATTTTGGCTTTTGGTAGCTTAGGAGCGGAAAATTTATAGCGTTAGCTACCAAAAGTGCAGACTTTCGATAGTTTAAATCTATAATTTTATATGCCCTTAGCTACTGAAAGTGTAGGTGGGAAAAACGACCATCTGTCTGTCATGCGCATCATTGAATGTTCTCTACCTGTCAAATAATGCTGAGATAAGATCCAAAGAATGGGTTGTTTACTTCTGTTCAATCATTGTGGTTGGTTTAACATTTCTTTTAATTAAATGATAACACTAATTGTGCCCCATGATTTGAAGTTCCACAATAGTGTAACAGTCACAAGACAACTCACGCAAAAAATCCATGGAGAGAATCCACGGGTGCACCAGGGCCAAATATCTACGATATGACACCAGTCGACCGAGACCAAGCATTCAAGCGCCGCACATTAAGTTAGATGGAGGAAGAGGTCACGAGGATGCATGAAAAGAGTGCAATACATGCTAAGAAAATCACTATAATAGGGTTATATGTAAAATCCGAGTTCTATTTCGGGGTTTTGGCCATCGGGGATTTGGCCAATGTAGAGATTTTAATAACCATTGCTCTGTTTCCCTAAAGCCCAAAGGCCCAAAATTGGGTTTCCAGCCTCATGCATAAAACGTCGATGGGTTCCAAGATTTTTGGTAGCTTATGGCACCATGAAATCTCACTATTAACTACCGAAAGCTAGGATTTTTGGTAGCTAAAGCATCCTTGTTTTCGGCCAGCTAGCTATTGAAATTGCAGGTTTTTCTGTAATAAACTGCCTTGGTAAAATTCAATTTTCTCAGTCGTGGAAAGGACAGTTTGCACGTTCAAATAGTTGATTGACATATAGAAGTCATAATATTTTTAATGGTACCTTCAGATATGCATTTGGAGGCAAGGAAGGCATCCAAAAGTTCCCCGCAAGATGGTGCTTCATTTTTGTGCACACATGGCCCAGAAATATAGGAACACGCCTAGATTTCAGTTAAACAACTGCCAGTTCATTTCTCATGACTCTTAGTCAGTTTTTGGGTTGTTTCTCATCTTTTATGTGTTGAAGTCTTATATATTATATATCTCTTTGATGAGAAAGAGGACTGGGGGGAGGGGAAGCAAGTACGGGAGTAGTACTCCTAGGAATGTAATCTTTTGCTTTCATGTTTAATAAAAGAGTGCAGAGCCATTTTTTATCTACAACATAGATTCTTGTGATGTTGGTTACAAGGTTTGTCTATTGCTTAGTTTTCATGCTATTCCATTAAATTTTCTTCCCGATTTGTAACATGTGTTTGTAATGGAATTCATATGTTTGTTAGATGCTCTATTGCATGAGAAGTTATAGGTTGTTTCTTGCAAAGATCTGAAGGTTCAGAATTCATCCATTGATAGATGCTCTATCCCAACCATCTCTTTCCACTGATTTATGCTTGGAATTCACTCATTTCTAAGTGCTCCTTGCATTTTGATATGTTTTCTCTCTATTCTGTTGCCATACTTTTATAAATCCTTCTCTCTGTAATCAACTTCTACCTCGCCTCTGTTCCATGGATTTCCATTGCCAAAAAATGCTTATTATTTTCTTGATCATTTGACTCCATGCCCAATGGACTACCTTCCCAGTCCAACCCAGAAACTTGAAATTCAAACCTTTTTAAATCCCACAGATCTGCCCACTGTTTGAGCTTATTGAATATCCTATTGTGACATATTTTTGAGAGATCTCTCTTGGGTTGGAAGGGGCAACTTCCAATCAAAAGTGGTTCAAGGTTATATTGGGATTTACTTACATGCAACCCAAGTCAAGTTCCAAGTGATAACATATTATTTCATTTAAAATGTGCTAAGTCTCAGCTCTATTACAGCCTAGAGGCAACTCTTGTGACAACAAATATCACCAACTACGTGTAGAGCTTCCACAAACCTCCCAACCTTAGACGACACTTCTCCTCACTCTCAACAGTGGGACACCCTCGAGATGGAACTAAACTCCACTTGGGTAAAGGGATTCCTAACTAGGCTAATGAGTCATAGAGAACATGAAAGACTTTGTTACAAGTGCCAACTCAAACTAACAACCTATAGGCCCTCATTCCCCACATGCCTATCCCACCCCAAGAAGTGTGCCCCTTGTCTGCTCAATAGTCCTTCGGCTGCCCCACTTCCTTTCCAAGCTTCAACAATAGGCCGAACATGAAGTCTTAGAGCCCTGTAGCTATAGTTTAGCATCTTCAGGAAATCAATTCCCAGAAATTCTCTCACCTAGAGAGAAATTTCTCATGGGCTTGACAACCCGCCTCTTTAGAATCCCATAGGCCTAACAACCCACTTCTTCAGTCCATATCCCGAGCTAACCAGGTACACAAGCATGTATGGTTATGGATACCAGTCCATGTACAATGACATGAAGGTATGGAAGATAGTTGACTGAGTGAGTGAAATCTCATGGATGATTGACTGGATGATTGAATGATGGGAGGAATGATGGGAAATGAACTAAGCCAAAATAATATGTATGCATGTCCCTAACTTGACACTTATCATGTTGGGAGCTACTTTGGCCTACTTGTCCCCATATTTAGAACTTAGGATAAAATAATTATCCATACTTTATACTTTAAAAAATATTAATATAATATTCCTTTTTGGATTAAGCTCCTTAGCTTAGCCCCTTTTCCTTAACTTTTAGCCCCCACCCTTTCCCTAACTAGTGGAGTTTAGTCCCCCATACTCTTTTATCATGTTCGGTCTACGTGCAACAATGTATTTTATATTAATGTTGATACATATGCAAAAGTGGACACACTGGACTTTAACATCTAGGCTCTCCGGTCTAATAATAACAAAACTAGCTCACCAGCCTATAAAGGCTCCCAGGCCTCAAAATCACGCACACTTAAGTTGTTGCGCGCAGTATTCTGGAATGTGCACACTTCCTCATTTTAATGCACAGTACATGCACACACTATACCATGAATGGTGCATACAAAAATGATATCAAACAACTCACCATCTTAAGTTCATTTTAATTTACATTACAATTGTGTTCGGCCTAGGGATATTACAATCCCCTCCCCTTATTTATGCATTGTCCTTAGTGCATTATGTACACATATAAAACAAAATTTCATGCTCCAAAGAATGTGGGTATTCTTCCAACATTGCATATTCATGCTCCCAAGTAGCATCCTCAGGACCGTACCAGGTCCATTGGACCTTTACAAGTCCTATGGATTGATTTCAGAGCTGTTTGATTTTTCGGTCCAAAATGCGTACCGGATGCACTTGAAAAGCGCCTTCAAACTCCACTTGAATCACATTCCAATCACTAACATGATTAACATCAGGTATATATTTCTTGAGCAAAGATACATGGAATACTTTATGAATAGACATAGATGCAGGAAATGAAATCATATAAGTTATTGGACCAATCCTCTCTAGGATTTCAAATGACCCACAATAGCGAGCTTCCAACTTGGAACAATTTTCCAACTTCAGGGAGCTTATTTTGGCCTTCACTTTCAAGAATACATGGTCCCCAACTTTAAATTCCCTGTGAGTTCTACTCTTTTCAGCATAGATTTTCTGCCTGTCTTGGGAAACCTTTAAATTTTGTTTTATTTTCAACATTTTCTCCTCCATTTCCCTAAGAAAATCTGGCCCAACCACTGCTCTATCTGCTGGGTTATCCCAGCTTACCGGTGTGTTGCACTTTCTGCCATAAAGTGCCTCAAATGGGCTCATGTTTAGAGATGTTTGGTAACCATTGTTATAATAAAATTCTACCAAGTGTAGGTAGTCTTCCCATTTTGATGGTTTATTTATCACATACATCCTCAACATATCCTCAATCACTTAATTCACCCTCTCTGTTTGTCTATTTGATTCTGGATGATAAGCTATGCTAAAATTCAAATTTGTTCCAAATCCATTAAACAATCCCTTTCAAAAAATTGAGGTAAATTTTGGATCTCTGTCAAACACAATTGTCTTGGTTATTCCATGTAATCGAGCTATTTCTCTCATATAAATATCAACAATGTTGGCTGCCTTGTGAGTGAGATTTACTGGAATAAAATGGGCAGCCTTAGTAAGTTTATCCACCACTACCATGATATAATCATGTTGCTTGTTTGTTATGGGTAGTTTGGTGATGAAATCCATTGTTACAACTTCCCATTTCCACTCATGAATGGGTAATGGCTGTAGCAAACCAGATGGGTGTCTATGCTCAGCTTTTACCTTTTGACATTCCAAATATTTGGTAATAAAATCGCCAACTTCTTTCTTCATTCCTAGCCAATAATATTGGCTTTTGACAGCTGCAATAGTTTTCTAATATGCTGGGTGCCTAGCATAAGGTACATTATTCATTTATCTCAATATCATATTTTTCAATTCCTAGGAATTTGGTACATAAATTATGCCCCTGTACCTGATAATTTCATCATTATCTAGCTTGTATTCTTCAATTTTCTGCTGCAAATTACCTTGCTGTAATTTTGCCACCAATTCCTTGTATTGCAAATATAATTTTGCAGCCTCTAAAATTATGTGTTTCAAATCATATTGGTACATTCTAATGGTTGTAGCATGCAATTCATGCACTCTTTTGCTAAGTGCATCAACCACTTTGTTCTCTTTCCCTTTGATATGATTTATATCAAAGTCATATTCACTTAGAAATTCTAATCATTTGCTTTGCCTAGCATTTAGAGTTGGTTGATCAAAGAAATATTCCATACCATTATGTTATGTTCTCAGCTCAAACTTTCCCATGAGGTAGTGTCTCCATTTCCTCAAGGCATGCACTATGGAAACCAACTCCAAATCATGAGTGGCATAGTGTCTTTCATGCTCCTTCAACTTCCTTGATAAATAACATATAACAAACACATTTTGACTGAGGACTCCACCAAGTCTTTCTTTACATGCATCTGTGCATACAATGAAGTCTTCATTTGGGTCTACAATCCTTAGTATTGAATATCTTGTTAATAATTGTTTCAAGTGTTGGAAACTATTTTCACAATCCAATGTCAACTGAAACTTCACACCCTTCTTTTGTAAGGAAGTGATTGGGTGTGAAATCTTTGAGAATCCTTCAATAAATATCCTATAGTATCCTGCAAGGCCCATGAATTATCTGACCTCTATCACATTCTTTGGAGCTGACCATTCTCTAATGGCTTCTATCTTTTCAGGATCCACTTCTATCCCATCCTTTGAAATGATATGTCCCAAATAATGAATTTGCTTCTGATAAAATGAGCACTTGCTCAATTTGGCATACAACTGATGCTCCCTTAATACTTGCAACACCATCTTAAAATTATGCTCATGCTCTTCTTCTGACTTGGAATATACAAGGATGTAATCCAAAAAGACAATGAAAAACTTGTCTAAATATCCTCGGAAAACACCATTCATTAAGCACATGAAAACAAATGGTGCATTTGACAACCCAAATGGCACCACTGTGAACTCATAATGACCATACCTTGTTCTAAAGGCGGTCTTGCTGATATCTTCCTCTTTAATCCTTACCTGATGGTATCGTGACCTCAGTTCTATCTTTGAAAATATCTTTGCATCCTTCAATTGATCAAAGAGATCATCAATCCTTGGAAGATGATATTTGTTCTTTACAGTCACTTTATTCAACTGTCTGAAATCAATGCAAAATATTAATGTCCCATATTTCTTCTTCATGAAAAAGACTGGGGAACCCCAAGGTAAAAAACTTGGGAGTATGTACCCCTTCTTCATAAGTTCTTCAAGATGCATTTGCAACTCCTTCAGCTCTGGTGTACTCATTATGTAAAGAGTCTTTGACACTGGAGTTTCTCCAGGCATTAAATTTATAGAGAAATAAATATCTCTATTTGGGGGTAGTCCCGGTACCTCCTTGAACACATCTTCAAATTCTTCCAGTACTGCATGGTCTTCCAAATTTGACACATTATCCTTAGGTGTCTCTTCCATATGAGCTGCAACTATTTGACACTCGTTTCTATAACATTTCTTTAGCTACAATGCTGAAATTTCTCTGATGGTTACTGCCCTGGGAATTCCCTACACTTTGCTTAGGTTCCATTCCTCATCCAAGAAAGTAAATTTCTTGTTATGACAGTCTAGGATAGCATGATGATGGTCCAACCAATCCATCCAAATTAGACAGTCATAGGAACCTAAAGAAAAGATGTTCAAATATGCCCTGGTGTTCATTTCATTCATGTCCATAAGACATGACTTAACCATCTCATTAACTTTTCTTTTGGCTCCGGTATCCAGGTGCACCAACCAAGATTTTCCACGCTTGCTTCTTGGAAAATGCAAACTTTCCACCATCTTAGGATCTATATAACTATGAATAGATCCCGAATCAATTAAAATAGAAATGGTTTGGTTGTTGATCATACCTTCCACTTCAGTCATATGTGTCTAATAATCAGATTTCTTGATGTCCATGGCTGCATAGATCCTTGGTACATTTCTGCCCATGTCCTCCATTGTTTCAACTTGCTGAATATTGTGAACAATCTTCACTTTTTCACCTATGTGAGGACAATCTCTGAACATATGATTTCCTTTACAACCCCAACATTGAATAGGTGTCTACCTTGGCCTTTTATGCCTTGTCTCAATCATTATGGGTTATCTAGAAGTTGGTTTTCCTTGAGTATTATTTCTAAAAAATGGCGACTTAGTTCCCTTCTTCCTCTGATCCATCTTGATTTTTTTTTTTGTCTTCCCAAGCCTTTTGGTAAGTTGGCCTTGCGTTTTGTTGATCATATAGGCATTTATCTCACCTTATGGTCTCCTCCAATGTCTTGGGATCATCATATTGTATTTTGTCACCGATGAATGATGGCAAACCACTCAAATACCTATGAATCTTAACTGTCTCATCCTTAATAAAAGAAACATACTTCAACAGTTATAAAAACCTTCTCTCATATTCATCTATGGTCTTACTCCCAAGCTTGAGTTCAAAAAACTCTTTCATTTTCTTGTCATAGTATCTCTTAGTCAAGTATTTCTTCTCAAAATACTTATTGAATTCCCTTCAAGTAACACTTTTCTCTTTAATGTGTTGCACCCGCACAAGCTGATCCCACCACATGGATTCCTTTCCCTTGAGTTGATAGATGGCAATTCTACCTTCTGCATGAGAAGAATAATTGTGCAATTGAAAATAATTTCTCATGCCCAACAACCTTGTCTCTACATCTTCATCCTTCTTGTGCTCACCATCAAATGTAGGAGGTTTGATTTTGTTCATTTCTCCTCGTAGCTCATCCACCCCAGACTTCTTATTCTTCATGACAGAGGATGGACTTGAGATGTTGTGTGCCCTCTTATTGGAATTCCTCAGGGAGTGATGGTGATGTCTGCTAACACTTATGGTTCTTCTTTTCTCATCAGGAGACCTATGAATTCCTGATTTGCTTGAGCCACTCTCCTTATCCAATTTATTTTCTATTATGTTCAAGCTCTGCATTAACTTCATGTTGAAGTCCTCCTGCTAGTCCTCGGATCTCATAAGCCTTTCATTATCATATTTATGGCTTTGGATATCCTTCTAGAAATTTTTAATGTTCTCTATCATATTCATGTTTTCATCCCTTCCTTCTCCATGTCCATTGGAGTTTTTCCCTTCAATGCCGAAATGGACATCCATCCCTCTAATATCATCTTCCTAGATGTAAGTCTTGTTAGGAACACACAATGTACCTTTCTGCCTATACTTTTTGCCACTATTATATTCTTGATCACCCATATTTAGACTCATACTATCACTTTATCTGATCATCCCAAAGGTATACAATGTCCCTTCTCATTACTATACGTTTAATCTGTTTT
>ML789234.1:218900-233256 GCA_009831015.1 Picea engelmannii | reverse complement strand
TAGAATGTCATTTATCTCCATATTTTGATTATCCATGATTGAGTATGAGTTGAGTTGTTAACGAAAGTATGATTTTATGTTTTGAAATGTGAGTGAGAGTAATGTGTGTGTCAAAAGAAAGCTTCCTGTAGACTTCAATAGCTAACCTGTTGAAGCGGGAAGGGCCCACCACCCAACAAAGGTCAGCCTCTTTGTAGATTAGCATTAGTATTTGTTTTCAGTAGTATAAACATTGAATCAGCTAAAGCTTTAATTCTGTTAGATGATAGCAGTACATCTTAGATTAAGATTTCCATTCTATAATTTCTTAGAGATCTTTAGTTGCTTTGTTTTTGCGTATGCCCTATTTCTGTTCTCATGAATTTGATTTCCTTGAGTGTTCATAGATGTTGGAAGCAATAGTCAAAACTACTTGGATAAGAACTAGTGAAGTTCATTGTGAACCACAATAGAACCAACATATTGACTATTGAACTACTCATGCTATGCTTTGTTGATTGATGTGTGATTTCCTTTCATAAGTGTGGATTGCATAGTTAGTTTTTTGGGTCAGATATCAGATTTGATCTATCAAACCAATTCCATATCATACTTGCATGTTCCATAATGGAATAGATAGCCTCTCTGTGAAACACAACCAAAGTGCATTGTAGTTTTCTATTTTGATTTGTTTCCAGCATTCATAATCTAGTTTAATTCTATACTTGTGACATTAGAAATTACCTTTCTTACTAGTGTCTTGTAACTCTGTTGATTACAAATCCTAGATTGATAATTAATGAGTGCATTATATTAGACATATAATTAGAACAACAGTTAGGTTGAAGATTCACTGGTCAAACCATGAACAAAGATCAAGTTTGACAAAACGGGTGCAATTGTGTTGCAAACATGAATGGAAAATATCCAGATGTCAAGTGAATCAGAGGTGTTTGTTGGATTCATGGATGATGCTAGCTAACACACTCAGATGCTTTCTTCCGCAGCTTGGGTGATCTTCACACCTCAAGGCCAATTTCTATCTTCTAGTGGTATCTGTTTAGGTGACGCCACAAACAATTTCGTCGAATACAATGACGTAATAGAGTTACTTCATGAAGCCTTGTTTCATGATATCTCTTACCTATGGGTATACTTAGATGCACAATTGGTTGTGTCCCAGTTAAACAGGGCTTACCACGTTTATGATCCTACTCTACATTGACGATTCCTTAGGGTAGGTCTCTTAGAACGTTTTTTTGATTAGATTACGTTTATCCATGTTCCTAGGATATTGAATCAAATGACAGATACTCTAGATAATCAATTATTAGATTGGCATATTTCACACACGTAAGAAAAAGCACACACATACACATGTAAATAAATTTGTAAATAAATGTAATCCATAAGACATAAAAGATGTAAATTCACACACACACACACACACACACACACACACACATATATATATATATGTATGTATATCAAAAGTGTCAAAGTACATAAGTGGGAACAAGGGCCTCAAAAATACATATCCAATACACATCATGGGGCTTATGCCCTCAAAAATATACAGAAAGTTCCCCCAACACGTAATTGGTCCATCCTAAGCTAAGGGTGGGGCATGTTGGCCCTTCCATAGTGAACCACGATGCTTGCCAAATATCAGAAGAGTTGGACCCAGGTTCGTGGCACCCCAAATATTTGAGGTTGCATCGATGGTGGGAGATCCTCGATCTTTTCCATAGGTAATGCGCGAGTGAGCGCGGTGAGGTTCCTCTCTACCCGTCCCAAAAATCTCTTAGCCTCTTTGGATGGAGGTCCCCCTATTGTTGTTGCTGGTCCGGCGGCTACAACTGGTACTGCCTCTGGTCAAGGATGTCGCCTGGTCCTTGAGAAGTCTACTGGATGCACTAGCCCCCCATCTATACATAAACAAATACATAGTTGTCAGATACTCTGATTACCATAAAAAATGATATACATAAAAATAAATAAAAAATTAAATAACATTAAAAAACAAACATACCTATCTCTCCTCGCTCGTCTTTGGGAGGTATGGGCATGTCCGGGTCTCTAGAAAAGTTGATCCCAATATAGGGGTAGTACTCTATTTCCAAAATCTGACCTACCCTCCAGTCAATAAATGCATTGTCAAAGGCCTCTATGGTCCTTCCTCCCCCTAGTCATGGCAGAAACGCTGCCCATCTACACATGTCCTCGCACTGTCTCTCGTGAACTGAGACCGAGGACTCTCTCGAAGAGGAATGAGCCCAAAATGGTCCCAAATCCAAAGTTTTTGTTGTCCCGTCCATGCAAATCGGTGAGTTGTCTCTTCATGTAGTCTAGCATGGTCATGATTCAATCAAATATTCGTGCATTCAAGAACTGCATTGCACAATTCATGTATGTCCGGGAGGCCTGATGTAAAGCTGTGGATCCAGTGATCCACCCAATGAGTAAAACTATCACTTTGAGTGATAGGTTGGTAATCCTATTAATTTTCACCTGAGAACCTACTTTCTCAGTGTTGGCCTCACAATGGAGTCCAATCAGCTCTGCAATGTTGTGAGGCCCGGCGGGAAAAGCACGAAAGTTGACTGGTTCACCCCTCCTCGAGAGTCCAGTCATAAATTAATGTCTTCAGTCGTTGGATTCAACGACTGCCCCTCAAGCATAAACGCCTCAACGTTAGGATGCCAATAGTCTACCAAGGAACTTAGCAACCTGGGTTGTACCCTCATGAATGGACACCTGAAGAACTTCCACAAACTGCATTGTCTCAATGCATCCATAGTTGCAGGGTCCTCATCGACTAGTAGATCAATGTCCTCATGCTCCCTCTCTCTCCAATGGACGTACATTCTGCAAAATGACAAGTTTAAAGGAGTGTTAATGATTAAATTTTTATTTTTTCCATATCTTTCAGGGTGTACGCGAGCTGTATTGGACATAGTCACATATGCACATGGGCAGTTTGTTTTCTGCATGTGGGCATACGCGGGTTGTCCTAGCACAACCTGCGTACACGTAGGGCCGACCTTTTTTAAAGGTGTGCACCCTCCAAAAAACTAAAACTAATATAAAAGAAAAGTATGGAAATGCAAGAGGAGCTAGTTTGTACTTACTTGGTCCAAGCAAAAGTTAGTTTCGTTCACTGAAGCTCCTAGAATCAACTTCTTTAACAAAGGGGTGTTTTTGGATTTTTGGTCTATTCTCAATTTAAAATGGTGATAATGAGCTGCCAACTTCTACTTATAGATGTTTTTGGCCCTTTTTGTCATTTTTTGACCCCTTTTGTCATTTTTTCTGGTTTGAAAATCATTTAACGTGGTTCTTGAGTTTCTAATTGGATGTTATGATACACTTTACTTTGGTTTGGGAAAACCTTTTGAGATATGGGGCACTTTTAAGGTTTTTTGGTAAAAAGTCATTTTTTCCAACTTTGTGCATCTAAGTTAGGATTCCACCTCCACTTGTTGCACCTCATTTTATTTTTCTCTTTACCATAGGATCGATCCCACCGAATTGTGACATGCAATTGTCATTGTTGCTCTACAAGTGTCGTAATTTAGTGGTAGAGCCTACCTTCCAATGGATTCCATAGGTAGATCCTGGTTGCATTTTGGTTTCCATGCCATTGTTAATGACTTTAGGCTCAGGAATCCTTTTTAGTCTTGTCCTAATTATGAGTTTGAGCCTCATACGTCTAATGTGTCATCACTCTTGGCCTCACCCTCAAGACTCCCAAAAAATGAGTCTTCTTTTAAGCCCTTTTCAGACTTTATAAACATGAAAATATTGTTGAGTGATCTTGTTGTCCTTCATGCTCACCAAACTCAAATTTGAAGGCACGTCTATCCGGAGGTAGTTTACCCCTTTTTCAGTCCAGATGGTCAATTTTACGAACAAAGGTATGCTCTAGGAACTTTGGTTTGCTAGAAGAGTATTCTCAGGTATAAGATTCACCCTTTTTCGGGCCTGAGGAACTAAATTTATGAAAAGGGAACCCCCATGGAGTCCATAGTTAAGCTCTTTTCAAACTCCCTAAAATTAAAAAGATCGTCAAGTGAGCTTGTTTCTTCACACTTGTTAAACTAGTCCAGAAGAACATCCTTTACAGAGTCCATAGTTAAGATCTTTTAAGACTCCTTAAAATTGAAAATATCGTCGAGTGAACTTGTTCTTCCACACTCATTAATTGGTTCAGAAAAACATCCATTGGCATGAGTTTACCCCTTTTTCTGGCCTGTAGATTAAGGAGGAAAAAGGTACACCTCAGGAGATTCATATCGTCGGGAGAGTTCTCCTAAGTAAATTTTAATTTTTCGGGCTAAGGAGACTAAATCTAGAAAAATCAGTGAGTCCATAGCTAAGCTCTTTTCAGACTCCTTAAAATTGAAAAGATTTTCGAGTGATCTTGTCTTTGTCACAATCATTAAAATGGTTTTGAATAAAGGTCTTTTAGGTGCTAGTTTATCCCTTTTTCAAACTGACTAGATTATCTTAAAAAAAGGTACCCCAGTGGAGTCTTCTATTATGTTTTTTCAGACTCTCTAAAAATGAAAAACCACCGAGCTTACCTTCTCTGGGATCATAAAAAATACATTGAAGGGGGTTTCATCGTGTCCTTTTAATCACATTTTCATTCCTGCATTTTTGGCCTAATGTCGGATCCATGTTTCTCTCAAATGAACCTTTGAAGCATGCCTTATACGTAAGCCTTGTATCACTTTACCTATGCGTTCTTACACCTTGACCCATGGAGGAATTTTCCTAAGTGTACTTTTTCCTGCACATGTCTCCTTGCTATGAGCATTAGTGTGTTCCTTGTTCTTGGAACTAGTATGCTTGCGACACTCATTCCTCCTTTGTAATGTAGAATTATTTTATTCTTTTTCAAGCTCTCAAAAATATTGAAAAAGACAAAAAAATCAAATATACCCCAAAGAGACGATGGGAAAAGTATTTTCTTTTTATGGCAGCACAATGAGTCGCCCTTCGACAAATCACATCCTTCTGTTTTTTCATCAAGATTTTGGATTTAATATGACCTTAGGAAGTTTTTCTCATAACATAGAGTTATGTCCTCCTCCATTTGGTTATCCCTCCAAACATATGGAGAGTTTGTGTTGCCTCCAGCATCATGAACTTTTGTCAATGTCATGCTGCCTGAGTCTGATCATCTGTCCTGCTATTGTCCAAGTGAATTTTTACCCAACTTGAGTCAGCCTTTCTGTAGTTTGTCTCTTGACCTCATGCTCGTCCATCCCTAAATACCAATCAAGTCCTTGTTTAAAATCAATGAAGTTATTTTCCTGATCACCGAGATCCTCTTATATGTTCCCTGACGAGTCGTCGAAGACCTCTGGTTAGTGAAGTCATACATTCATATTACACTCCTACCGGTGTTTTGAATATATTGAATTTGTTTCTCGAGATCTGAAGACATCATCTCCAACCATCAGGCATCGTTGTTTTCTTGAATATGGATATTGTTATCACATAAACTTGTCAGGGTCTTGTGAGTCTGTGTTTCCTACCTAGGTCTGCAATTTTTCTTGTTTCTCTCCTTTGCGGTCTCGATCATAGGTTTTCCTTTCATCTCATAGTTTTCAATTGTTTGTTTTCACTCGTTTGATGAACTGGTTTTTCCTTAGTAGCTTTCCTGAGAAATATCGGCCCTTAGCCTTCATGTTTTCCCTAAGGCCGATCACCCCTCTTTTCCCTCTGCACTGATCCTTTCGTTTTCTCGAGCCCCCAGCCAGTCATCCGAGTAATGGTTTACAAGCCACAGTCATCACCACCAAGCACAACACTTGAAGCAACTTGATGTGGACTCAATTCAAGTGAGCGAGCAAGATCAAATCGACGACGATTGGGTGATCAGGATCCTGCAAGTTGCACGAAATATAGCACTAGAGCTCCAAAATCGCAAGGTCAATCCTAGCCGTTGGTGCAAGAGAGGACTCATGGTGAAAGATTAGAATTTCATGGTTTCGTGAGATGCAGTGGTCAAGGATAAAGTCATCAGAACTCGCAAAACCTAAAATCCCAATAAGATCACAGTCATTGATCAAGGGAGAGATCTGGACCAATGGATCATCGCTTCGCGATTTCGTGAGTCAGAAAAGTAGGAGGGTAGAGTCTTGAGGACTCACAACATGCAAATTCGTTGAAATTCTATAGGCCGTCTATTTCAGAAGGACACATGGCACAAGATCTGATCCAAAGAGAAAGTCTTCTCGAAATGGTCGAGGTGAGAAGTGTCGATGGTATGAGGTCCCAAAATGTCGATGTGATCTGGGTCATCTAATAAAAGGGGATGCGTGGCACACGATATGAGGGATTGCAATTTTGAGGCTCAGAGGTTTGAGCATGAAGCACCTCGTGAGCTCACGAAATGCGATATCGCAACGCGCCTGAAGGTTGAACCCATGATCTCAGACCAAGATCACATGGAAGGTGGGGCCAAAAGAAAAGTAAGTGCCTGACCAAGCGACTGGTGATTAAGAGAGTTCAAGGAAATGAGCATGGTCATCGAGTCCTAAGAAGGTTCGACTGTTGATCCATACAGACAGTTTCACGGTTTTGGGTATTGAGACATTGTGATTCAAGAGGGGAAAAGACTCCTGAAATGCAAAATCCCAATATTTCATATGGGATAAGCGCGAGGTCACGGCCCAAGATCGCATGGGGTGATGAAAATCAGTTGCGCAAAAGACAAAAGAGCCCAAGTTGGTCACAAAGAAACATATGCACAGCCTTGAGGTGCTAGAATTGACTCAAAGGAATTATGGGCACTGCCTGGAACATTCATGGATGTCAGATTCCATCATGTTCTTGGTGAAAGAAGTTAATTTGAATTAAGAAGATGGTTGAAACCTCAGATCAATCCATAAATGGAAGACATGGAGGCTCTGGAGCGGTCAATCCTTGGTACCCCTGTGGACAGATTTCCCTACCAAAGCCATACCAATCTGATCTTGCGTCTGACAGAGGAGCACAAGTACAGCCTGACAGAAGAAGAAGAAAATGAAAATCTTTGAATACAATGGTCCAATTATTTCCCTGAGAGCCGCAAGCTATTCTGAGAATAAATACTCAGTTTTATTATTTTGTTTTGGTCGATGGTTGAGCTAGGCTCCCGTATTGTAAATTTTTAGTGAAGCCTCTGGCTTCTGGTTATGCATATGCATTTGAGGCTTCTTTTTTAATGTAAGTCAATTCCCTTTCGTCTCTCTGTAACAATTGTGTTAGAACGCTCATGCATGGATGATCTAGTTGAGGGTGGTTATGTTCTTGTGATGTAGGTTTGGTCACAGTGACATTGAAACCATTTTTAATCAGTTTCTTGTGTTCTATTTTCCCTCTGATAATGAGATCTCGGGCATGGATGATCCAGTTGGGTTGTCGTGATTTTATTGTAATGTATGTTTGATTGCAATACTGTTATAGCGTTTTCCGTTTATTGAAGTCATGAATTCAAGAGGATCTTGTATTTGAGGCTTTTCCTCCTCAGGTTGTTGGAAGACCGGATGTCCATAGCATACCTCTTCACTCTCCTCAAGTTCTTTCCCCTTACTCACGACTATACCAACTTACTGAATGAAGTTAGACCAAGACCTCACCTTGTTTTGCTTCCTGATCTAGTTTTCTGAGTTATAATGATACCATCCTAAGTCTGCATCCATTAGACAACCCTTATATTGATTTTTCATGACATAAAACATTATGGGTATCAGGCTTAACTCTACCGCAATCCAGGGGTGACTTCTGGTGCTAACATTTTTGGCACCGTTGTCAGGGACAAATTGAATATTTTCCCTGGGTAGAATGACAATAAACTTATGATTCTGAAGGTGCATCATAAATCAAAACCTTTGAAGATTACAACTATGCACCTGGAGACTCCATTGTCTCGGCTCCATTGTTTCAGTGAAATTGCATCTAGCTACACTTGGTAGCCCCTGGGAGAACACAATGACCAGAGATGGTCTTTGATGGTGGAAAATGACCAGAAACACTCATTCTACATATCATTCACCCGATGACTCCATGGTTAAAGGATCGATTGGCGACTCCACTAGTTCAAAATTGACAAAATCCTAGCTCGAAGGTTTTCTCCCTTTAATTTTTCTATTGTTCCTGGTTTTCCTAATGTTGTCCCTACTGTGGATGAACAGGTTGATTTTTTTCCCATATTTAGAGAGTGTAAAGAGGACAACCCTTCTTAGCATCTCAGTGAGTTTCATGAACTCATGCACTAGTGGGAGATACATCATGAGGATTTATTAATGAAGGTGTTCATTTTCTCTTTAGCAGGGGATGCTCATGAGTGGTATTATTCTTTACCCCCTGCTATCATTTCTTCACTGGGAGAATTTTATGCAATTTTCAATGCTCATTGTCAAAAAATTTATTCCTCTGAGTTAATTTTTCATAGTTGTTGTGAGGGATACAATGATTGTATTCAAGATATAACTGCTTCCTATGTAGGCTGTGAGGATGAGCCTGATGAATTGGATCAAAAATCAATTCTTTCTATTCCCTGTTCGTCTGCATCAGAGGAAAGTTGTAAGGATGAGAACCAGGAGGAAGAAAACACTTTGGGTAGGCTGATGGAGTTGGCTAAGTCCCTTTCTACAGAGATAGAGGAGTTGAAGGCAGATTGGGATTACTACCTTTTTGAAGAAAATGCAGAGGATTTTCCAATTTGTGAGGTAGATGTTCTTGGAATATCTACTAATTACGATGAGGAACATCTCATAGTTGTAGAGGCCTCACATTATTCTACTGATGTGCCTTTTGTTTCAAGATGTGAAAATTATTCAAATGAGGAGCAACAGAGCCCTGCATCGCCATTTGCTGACTTGAGGAGCAACCCACCTATGTATGACAGCTATGAATCAAGTTCTGAGCTGGGTATGCAGGATTTCTAGGAGCATACAATAGAGCCTTGTCCTCTATTCATTAAAGAAATTTATGATAAGGAAATAAACCATCCTGGGCCTAGAGAAAACAAAGAGAAGAACTTTCCCATGGGTCCCGTTTATGATGATTATGAATCTAACTCTTGGGAGAGACAAGAAGAAGAATTAGAAGAACTAGAGGAGTCGCAGAAGGGGCATTTTGGTTCCTGTCCAGAGAATGTAGGTGAGAAGCCATCACTTGATATCAGTCATCCTGCATCATCTCCTCATCTGCCTTTTCCTACCAGTTATATTCATCCATGTGTGAGTAGCTGTGGAACAGAGCAGGCTTTCTGCTATAAACATTTTTGGAGTTTTCCACTGATTCTATGAACCTGTAAGGGAGTACATGGAGTTGCATTTCCTCCATTTATTGAAGCTTCCCAGCTTTATCTTGACTTCATCACTGGGAGGAGGGATGAAAGATGTAATCATTTTGCTGTCACGGTTGCATCATCTGTTATCGATCACTGACATAGTCAGTGGATTTCTAGTTAGGAAGCTACTTTACTCGCTTTGGTGGAAATTCGCTTTCACCTAGCACTGTGTAAAAATTCAGTTAGCTTAGGTTTTGTACATAAATAATCTCCTTCTGGAGCATGTGTGTTTTTTTTCCTTCTATAAGTAGAATAGTGTACATGTCATCCTTCAACGAGATGTTTTGATCTAGACTCCATAACCCAACAACTAAGGCACTGGAACTACAAAGAAGATCTTAGATCCTCACAGGGAGGAATCTATCCCCCGTGTAGCCTAATGTTAGAACATAAACTTGTCAGGATCTTGTGAGTTTGTGTTTCGTACCTAGGTCTACAATTTTTCTTGTTTCTCTCCTTTGCATACTTGATTGTAGGTTTTCCTTTCAGATCATAGTTTTCAACTATTTGTCTTGACACATTTGATGAACTAATTTTTCCTTAGCAGCTTGCTTTAGAAATATCGACCGTTAGCCTTCATGTTTTCCCTAAGGTCGATCACCCCTCTTTTTCCTCTGCCACTGATCCTTTTTTTTTTCCAGTCCCCCAACCATTCATCTGAGTAATGGTTCACATTCCATGGTCATCACCACCAAGTACAACACTTGAAGCGGTTTGATGTGGACTCAAGTCAAGAGATCAAGCAAGATCAGATCGACGACGATTGGGTGATCGGGATCATGCAAGTTGCATGAAATATAGTGCAAGAGGTGTGAAATCGCAAGGTCAATCCTAGTCATTGGTGCAAGAGAGGACACATGGCGCAAGATTAGCATTTTGTGGTTTCACGAGATGGAGCATTCAAGGAGCAAGTCATCACAACTCACGAAACCTGAAATCGTGATAAGATTACAACCATTGATCAAGGGAGAGATTTGGACCGATGGATCATCTTTTAATGATTTCATGAGTCGGGAAAGTAGGAGGGTAGATTCTTGAGGAATCACAACTCACAAAGTTGCTGAAATGATCTAGGCCATCTATTTTAGAAGGATACATGGCGCAGGATCCATGCCAAAGAGAAAGTCTTCCCGGAAGGGTCAAGGTGAGAGGTGCTGATGGTATGAGGTCCCAAAATGCCGATGTGATCTGGGCCATCCGATCAAAGGGGATGCATGGCACCTGATTTGAGGGATCACAATTTCGAGGCTTGGATGTTTGAGCATGAAGCACCTTGTGAGCTCGTGAAATGTGAAATTGCGACACGCCTGAAGGTTGAACCCACGATCGCAGACCATGGTCACATGGAAGGTGGGGCATAAAGAAAAGTGAGAGCCTGACCAAGTGATGGGAGACTAAGTGAGTTCAAGGAAATGATCGTGGTCTTTGAGTCCTAAGAAGTTCTGAACATTGATCCATACGGATTGTTTCACAATTTCGAGTATCAGGACATTATGAATCAAGAGGGGCAAAGATTCCCGAAATGTGAAATCTCGATATTTCGTATGGGATAAGCACGAGGTCATGGCCCAAGGTCACATGGGGCAATGAAAAGGAGCTATGAAAAATACCAAAGAGCCCAAGTTGGTCACAGATAAATATTTGCACGGCCTCGGGGCACCAGAATTGACTCAAAGGAATTATGGGCACTGCCTGGAACATTCATGGATGTCAGATTCCATCCCGGTCTTGGTGAAAGAAGTTAATGTGAATTAAGTATATGGTTGAAACCTCTACTCAATCCATAAATGGAAGACATGGAGGCTCTGGAGCGGTTAGCCTGAGGTACCCCTGTGGACAGATTTCCGTGCCAGAGCCATACCAATCTGATCTTGAGTCTGACAGAGGAGTGCAAGTGCAGCCTAAGAGAAGAAGAAGAAAACTCAAAGCTTTGAATGAAGTGGTACGATCATGTCCCTAAGAGACTCAAGCTGTTCTAAGTATAAATACTCAGTTGTAATATTTTTTTATGGTTGATGGTTGAGCTAGGCTCCCGTATTGTAAATTTTTAGTGAAGCCTCTGGTTTTTGGTTATGCATATGCATTTGAGACTTATTGTTTAATGTAAGTCAGTTCCCTTTCGTCTATCTGTAATAGCTGTGTTAGAATGCTCAAGAATGGATGATCCAGTCGAGGGTGGTTATGTTCTTGTGATGTAGGTTTGGTCACAGTGACATTGCAACCAATTTTAATCAGTTTCTTGTGTTCTCTTTTCCCTTTGATACTGAGAGCTTGGGCATGGATGATCCAGTCGGGTTATCGTGATTGTATTGTAATGTGTGTTTGATTGCAGTACTATTATAGTGTTTTTAGTTTCTTGAAGTCATGAATTCAAGAGTGTTATAACCCTAATTTTCACCATACATGCTTACCTAGCATCAGGCCATCTCATATTCCTTCTTTGCCAAGCAAGTAGTGAACAACTCTTCTTTAAAACACCCTTTTTAAAGGTACACACACCCTGATCCACTACATCCCGTGTGTACACTCTTGCTGACCCACTACAACCCATGTGTACACACTAGCTGACCCACTACAGCCTGTGTGTACCTACAAAAGCACAAAAAACATAAAGTTGCCGACGGAACACACAGTTTTGGGTAAGTTAACTAAACCTTTCGACCATGCATGGTCAGTCACTCAACCAAATACCTAGCTCTTTCTAGCCTATAAAAGAAGGGGTATGAGTCCCATTTGAAAGGAGGAAGAGGAGTATAGAAAATGTGCCTAAATTTATCCCCCCTTTGCTCCAATTTCCTGCAATTGTATTGTGAGGTTGAGTCATTGGTGCATTGTGAAGAGGAGCCCAGGACCAGGTTCGAGGAGAAGTGTCGACCACATATTGTAAAGTTTACTCTTGTGAATACTAATACAAAAAGGAATACTTTTCCCGTCCTGTCATATCATGTGTTCAAGTTGAATGTTTATTTTATGATATTGTCACAACTAACCCAACAATTAGTATATGAAATGCATATTCGTAGCTTTTTGTTTGTTCATGTGTGAATGCAGGTCATCTTTGGGAGGAGGCTTGAAATCAAAGAGTGAGTGAAAGAAAATGGATCAACATCAAACGAAGGACTTAAGGTAGAGTTACCGAATCTCATTTACACCTTTGTATTGCATGAATGTGGGGTTTTGCGTTGGGAGAATAGGAAAGAGTAGAGGCCTTTGAAATGGTCATTTTCTGTATGCATGATTAGAGCCCTTAAATGCTAAGTCCGTAGGAGGTATTCCCACCCACAACAAAATTGGCAACCGTACTGGGGACTCTCTAGGGTTCTTTGGGGATTTTTTATTGGGTATTTCGAAATTGATTTTACTACCTTTTTTGAGTTTCTGCAAGAAGTCTGAGTGTTCAGGGGTTCTGGTTCTCAATACTAGTCTTCCCTGCTTTGCTTAGAAGACTATTTGTTTTATGTTTTTTAGAGTCTTAAAAGGCATACACGCCCTATAGTGGGACAACCCATGTATGCACGCACCCTACCTTTAGTCAGCCCGTGTATGTACGCCTGCTGATGAAGTACTAGCTGCGTGTCTGAGAACCCAGGAAATCCTTCTTAGGAAGAGTCAGTCATCCTCTCCCCTGCAGAAGTGATCCTTCTCAAGGATCTTTTGGGTCCTTCTAGGTATTTGATTGAACAGTCCATAGTCAGGTAAAAACCTTAGGATTAGCTTTGTTTTGCTAAAGTTTTCTTTCCTTTTCTTTGTCAAAGTAAGTTTTTGCACCTTTAAGGGGTTCTGGTTTTCAATACCAGTACTCCCTGCCTAAGCTTAGCTGCTTGTCCTCCTTTTTTGAGAAAAACAAGAGGCACACGAGGCCTGTAGTGGGCATGAATGCATGCATACACATCTTGTCTTTGGGCAGCCTGCGTGCATACGCTGGCTGTTGAAGTGACAGTCGTGTGTCTGTCTATAAAATTTTGAGGAAGCAATCATCCTCTTCCCTGTCAAGTTTTTACTGCCCAGGTTTTTCTTGTTTCTTTCTGGGCTCTGTCATAAGAAGTTTTAGCCTAGGTTGTATTCAAGCATAGTTTTCTTTTTTGTTTAAAAGATTTTTTGTGTTTCCTGGCTTTTTTAACTTATTTTTAGCTTGAAATTTTAAGAAAAATGAGTTTCATTTTAAAATGGGGGGCGCATGAATCGTGCATTCATCAGTTTCTTTTAGAATCTTTTGTTATTTCTTCTTTGATTATGTTATAACCCTATAATTCATAGGATTATCTATTGACTGGAAATTTTTCACTCTGGGTGTATAGGTTTGCAAATAATATTTCATCTCTGCAAATTATTTTCAAGGGAAGCAGTGCACCAAATCCTCAAAAGTCATTAAGCCTAAGTTTTGCATCATAAACTGCATTCGCGCTTGGAGAATAAAGAACATGCTTATATTGACGGTCGATCTAGTGGCGTGTAAATCAATGGTTGACAGTGGATTCCGGACCCCGCCGACTGTTCTGTTTTTAACGGTGGGAGGGGGGGATCCGGAATGTGGATTAAAAAGTGCGCACAGATCTACAGTTGTCATGGAGGCGTGCAGATGGATGGTCTATAGGAAATTTTGTACCACCCCGATCGTTCTTCCTTTAACGATGGGGGGGGGGGGTACAGAATAAGCCGGGTTTTTTTTCAGTGGGCCCTATCTATATGTGTCACTCGATCCCATCACCTCTTCTGCATTCTTCGTCCACCTCATCGCCACTCATTCCCTTATCTTTTCATCCCTGAGCCACCTCATGCCCGTCACCCATCCATGCATGATCAGACTTAGGATGAACAAAAATAACAATAAAGTTAATTGATAGGTTAGAATAATTAATAAAGAACTAGTTAATAATTAATTAATTAATTATTAATTAAGTTAAAAATCTAGGTTAGTAACTAGTTAGTATTTAGGTTAATTAACACAAAATACAAAAACATACAAAACCAAAGATTAAATAAAACAATTAAATAATATAAAAACAAATTATATAAAACAAAATA
>ML789234.1:189461-201409 GCA_009831015.1 Picea engelmannii | reverse complement strand
CTTTGGTAGGAGGCTTGCAATCAAAGAGCGAGTGGAAGCAAAGGGATCAACATCAAACGAAGGACTTAAGGTAGAGTTACCGAATCTCATTTTCAGCTTTGTATTGCATGAATGTGTGGTTTTGTGTTGGGAGAATAGGAAAGAGTAGAGGCCTTTGAAATGGTCATTTTTTGCATGCATGATTAGAGCCCTTAAATGCTAAGTCTGTAGGAGGGATTCCCACCCACAAAAAAAAGGATCTTGTATTTGAGGCTTTTACTCCTCAAGCTATTGGAAGATCGGATGTCCATAGTAGACCTCTTCACTCTCCTCAAGTTCTTCCTCCTAATCACCACTATACCAAATTACTGACTGAAGTTAGACCAAGACCTCACCTTCTTGTGCTTCCTGATCCATTTTTCTGGGTTAGAACAATACCATCCTGAGTCTACGTCCATTAGACCACCCTTATATTGATTTTTTGTGACATACAAACTGATGGGTATCAGGCTTACCTCTGTTGCAATCCAAGGGTGACTTCTAGTGCTAACATATGCTATACAAGTATATCTTTGATTTTGATATGTAGATCCACCGTGTATTTCTCGCGGCTACCCTTTATATAGTTATATGACATGGATCTGTGGTGTATTTGATTGGAAACCATGATTTATTTCATCCATAGCATGGGTATGCCAACCTCGGTCAAACAATTGTTATTTTGTAGATGGTACCTCCCGAACTCTGGTCCCGGGCTCCCTCGCTTTGTACGTTGGTGAATATTTGTAATGTATTTTGGCCATCAGATGCTCTTATGACCTCACACATTAGGGGGAATCTTTTATAGCCCTAAATTGCACCATACATGCATATTTGGCATGAATCCATCTTACTTCCTATTTTTGCCAAGCCAACACTAAACAACTCTTCTTAAAAACATTATTTTTTAATATGTACGTTCCCTGAGCCATTACTTCTCACTTATGTATGTTGGATACCCCACTACTACCTACATATGTATGCTAGCTACACCATTAAAACCCGCTTATGCCCACAAAAGTTGCAAGGGATTTCGTTAAGATTACGGGCTATTGGGTAGTTTCCCAACTAATCCACTACCTATAGCTCGTCACCCGACCGAATAACCATCCTTTTGTCATACAAAATGAGGTTTTGGGGTCTCATTCCAAGGAGAAACATAGAAATAGTGAAACTCTTCCCATTTCACTTTCCCCCCTTCAAGCCCACCCTTGGAATTATTTCTCTTATTGATACCTTTTTAATTTAATAAGGATGATTAAAATAAAATGTCTAACGACATGCACAAAAATAACCAAGAAGCATGCATACTCTTAAATATTTAATTAAACGATAAATAAATACACAACATAATACGTTCATATACAGGTAAATAATACCAAATTAGAGATCACTTATCTTTATAAAAGAAGACACCAACTGGATGTATACTAAGGACATTCCACCCAACTGTAGACACTACTATTCCAAATCTCAACAACAATTTCATCCCTGAGCCAGGGCTATGAGTCCACAAGGATGGTTCCATAGTGTTACTTGGCTTCTAGAACCAGTCAACACTTAAGCTCTCACATGATTTCCCAGCACTCACAACAATCCAAGTACCTAGCTCTCTTATACCCATCTTACACCACCCAAGAGAATGGACCCCCACCCTTATCTACCATGCAGTCCCTCGGGAATTCCTTCTCCTTCTAGGGCTCCAATGCAACTGGTCCAAAATATCCATGCTAGAACTCTCAGGACTCGCAGCTGTGAAAAATGCTGGACACAGGCCAACACATCTCAAACATGTAGGGATCAATTCATGGTTGGATTACCGATGTGACCTCTACAACCAAAAATACCATGGATTCTCTTCAACAATTCATTTTCCTTTCCCCAAGCTAATACATTAACGAGGAAAAATGAGTGGATGACGAAAATGAATGGAGTGAGATCTCCACACAAGGTGTGAAACAGTGAACAATCGAGTGAATTAATGCATGAGGGAAGAGTGAAGAGACCAACAATAGAATGAGGATGAGAAATGAGAGTGAGAGAGAATCAACCCCAACCCCCCCCCCGCCCCCAAATAGGCCAGAGATAGGTTTATGTAATCTGTGGGGATCAAGAACCTCTTGGACTTTCTCCAAGGAACTCACGTAAATGTTGTTCTCCATTAAGAAATATGGAGAATACAATATAAAATAAAATTATTAGCCCCTCAAGCCCCCTCTCTTGTGGAATAATATCCCCCTATAACTCTAGTCCTTTTCCTTCTAGCAACCAACAATGTATTTAGTATTAATAATGATCAAAACATTACATTTCTTGAGCACACTAGCCTTTTAATAATTGTTTGGGAACTCTGGCCTCTTGACAATTAACAAAATACATTATTTAATATGGGGCTCAAAACCTGGGGTGTTATAGGAAACATCACATAATACCTCATCCTTAAAGAGTTGGATGTCATATGACAATCGACACTGCTAGTTGACACGAAGATCTCATCCCTAGCGAAGCCACCCAATGTTGTATGGTTGTGATTGTGGTGTTGTCAACAATCCCAACTGTTTGACGACCTATGATAAGATGATGTTATTTTGGCTTCTGCTATAAACAACAAAATGTAGTGTGGTCCCCTTCACCCACATCTGTGAATGAAAAAGGCGCTCCTCCTCTTCAGGATTTGTTGGTTCTTATTTTTGAATTGTTGCAGTCACGACAATAGAAGTGGGGTCTACGTCGATGATCTCTCTTTTACTAGTATTTTCATCATCAGATTTTGAATCAGGGTTTGGCTCCTTATCTTTGATCTCGACCACCAATGACTTTTTTGACCGACATTCATCGGTGTTGTGCCAAAGGATTTTGTGTAAATCACACCATTTTCCAGTTTCCTTATTCGTCTTCCTGTGACCCATGTGGGATCAGCCTAAGGATCAAATGACCCAAGGGATCCATAGATAGATGAGAAAATCATGTTGATAGGAGTGATATGGTGGTGTCAAGTGTAGGAAGGGGGAATATCCCCATAAGAAATTTATATTTAAACATACCTACACCAATGATTTCATGCCCCCCAGAAGACTCACCTATTAAGGGTATGTTGGTTCTAGGACTAGAATGTAATTCAGGTGTGCAGTTATCTAGTTGGTTGATTGTGACTATATTTCCTTAATGGGGAAAATGTATGACACAAAAGATAGTTGATACGACAAACTTGATTTCATAGAACCAAGTGTGACCCAAGAGAAGATTATATTCAAGTGTGGCATCCACCACTTTGACTTCTATAGAGAGAGTCTTTCCCCCAAGCTCGATGGGTAAGGAGGTGAGAATTTCATGAGGTTTGAAAGAATGTCCATAAAAATATTTTAGGATGGTTGAATATGTGGTGAGTTGTGGAGAACTAAGGGATTTCCAACATGACAAACACATAATGCAAGTGATCGCTCCTTCGTCAATCACTCTATGAAATATATTCTTGTTCTGACAACCAACTATGATTTTTGCATTTCCAATTGATGTGAGAGCTGCAACTTACTCTGTTGTATGTCAAATGATATAATATTGGACTCTGAAGGGTCAATTCCCCCCATGGATAATATCAAGGCTTTCCTCTATGAAGGGCAACTTGGTAATACATCCAGTGTTGACAAGGCACATGGGGCTTGGGTGAGATATTACGCTATGCAATAGTGTTGAGTTTCAGGAGCATTCATATTGTGGGTAGTCTGTTGAAGTACCCATTTTGGAGGGTATATTGTAGGTTTAAAATATGGTTTCTCTAAAGTTAGAGGGTCATTGGGTGGTATAGTCGATGTAGGATCGTTCAATGAAGGTTCCTTTATTGGGAGTCATAGTTATTTCCTTGATTGGATAGTGCCAACATAGAATTAACCATCATAATATTTGTGGATGAGGACTCTACATTACCCCTTGGTGGAGGTGCAGGAACTTGTGTGACCATTTGTTGTTGTTGGGGGAAAGGATTTGTTAATACTATTGGTTGAGAAGGAGACCCCCCTCACTTGAGGTATTGATGAATATTAGCAAGGTAAGGGAAGTATTTGGTGAAGTGGTCCTCCTTACATACCATATAAGGGTATTTCTCCTTTATTTTATTCTTACCCCCAACATTGGGGTCTTAGGTGTTTTTACTCTCCTATGAGTTAGAGTATTTTTTGTATTTACCCCTATTTTTATTCTTTCCTTTAGATTGATGATATGAAACATATTGAACCGCATTCACCTCGAACCTTTGTGTAGGAGAGGGAGGAGAATTGGTATTGGTACCAGTTTGGGATTATGTCTCATACTATGATTTTACGGAACCCACTATGCCATCCACATGGGATCCTAGGGATAGTTTTGATGGGTCATTCGATGGTCAAGGAGCATGAGGGATCATAAATATATAGTGTCCCTGACTATGAATATACCAAGTCTAAATATTGAGCATGAATGATGGCTATCTCCTCGGTTACAATGCCTCCCATGGAGAAATCTCTAGAAATGGATGGTAGGAGTGACTTTGTGAACCAATACTCTAGGAGTTGGTTTGAAATAGTGGCTTTAATCAAACTTTGTCGTTGCCTCTATTCATGAATATGATCAAAAATATGAGTGGAGGTGGATTTTTGAAGTGAGGTTAAAAGCTCAATATTGGTCTCATATTGTATGGGAAGTTGGAAATGTGTCAGAAATTCCATGATGAGAATATTAAAATCGAAAAAGGAGTTTCTCAACACCTCAATATACAATTTTTCCACTAAATCTGTGAGAGTTCTATAGAAAATTCTCAACAAAATGGAATCATCCATCAAGGAGTTAGATTATTACCAAATATGTAAGGTCATGATGTGTTTGTTATGATATTATCTAGCTTTCTTGTTGAACTTTGGGATGTTGGATGGTAGTTTAGAAGGGATAGGGGGAAAAAACAGGGTATGTTGTATGGGATTGTTTGTCAAGTGTGACAAATATAGAATATCTAAGGTAGCTAAGAAAGGAAGTTATCGGTTTGGCTGTGAATACTAGTAATGAAGATGTGGCATTGAAGTGCTAGTAGGACCATACATAGGTTGGGATTGCATGTTAAATCCTGATAGTCCACCCATATATGGTTGAGTGGCTTATGGAGTGGGGAACATGAGGTTTGTCGGTTGAGTGGGAAAATATCCTTATGGAGATATTCCCATTAGATTGGGATGAACCCATGAAGTATTTGACACTCTTGGATATGGTAAAACACTAGAAATACCTGTAGGGTTTTCCAAAGCATTCTATCCCCAGGGGTGAGGTGGGTTTCCAGTGTGGGATTGACCCCAAACTAGTCGCTGACCTCTAGTTGGTTTCCCCCGAACGGGTTGTTGGACCCAAATAGGTTGTGGCCCCATAGATGGTTTTTGGCTCCAAGTAGTTTGTTGGATCCAAGTAAGTTGTTTTCCTATGGATAAAGGTTCCCCCCTAGGTTTTTGTTTCCCCTAGATAGAATATTTTCCCATAGTCGAAGGTTGTCCTACAATTGGAATTTGACCTACAATTGAAGGTTTCCCATGAGTTGGAAAGTAAACCATAGCTTAAGGATGCTCTCTAGAGTGGTATTGGAATATAGAAAAAGGTGGCCTTCCAGTTGTATCTTCCCTCCCAGGTGTAGATGGGACAATGTTTTGAACTTCCATTGGGTTAACAACTTGATTGGGCGGATGAAAAATGAAGCTACTTGTCATAGGACCTAAGGTAGTAGGCCTATTGACCACTAGATTAGATTCAGTCTGTAAAGGATGAATAAGTAATGACCTTGGTGTATGAATGTGTGCAACCAGAGATATAGGGAGAGAAGTTGTACTCATCAACTATTGAGTCAGGGTAACAGGGGTCAATGACATTTCCCAAAAAGAAGAAGTGTTAGTAGTGGTAATGTATTCTAGGGTGACTATATCAGGATCAAGTAGGGGTATCACTATTCCATGTGTATGATTAGATGTTGATGCATTCATTCCAGAAGATTTCCTACTATACATATCAGGTGGAAAATGGTAAGAAGAAAAAGAATCATAATAAATTGTTGGTGGAAACTCAATAAGTACTTGACCAAAAGGGATAGTCAAAGGTGGATTTGTGGAAAAGGGAAAACCTTCTTCCATGGTTTCAACCACTCCTTCAGGTTGGTCGATTGGGGGATATATGCTCCTGATTTCAAAACTAACCCCTTAGTTAATAGTTCTTTCATTAGAATGGTTCTATGGAAGATCGTGTTTTTCAAGATCCATCCCTTGCATTCTCTGAAATCTTCGGAGACCTTGTTTGGCCATAGTGAAAGTATAATACAAATAACGATCCATAAGGCCAACTGCATATGTTGAAGGAACATTCCCATAAAAAATATATAGTTAATCAACCAAAAAATAGTATATAGAAGGATATTATGAAGATGGGATATCAAGCCTTCAACGAAGATATGAGAAGAAGTTACCTTGGCCTCCACATAACATCCCTTCTCAGTGAAAGCAACTGTCACTTCGTGGAATCACCCTCCAAGGGTACTGAAAGTGTGATACGATGTTTTCCCTAGGTATTGCGGGAAGCCCCCCATAGTCACCTTTGTAGATACCTAGGACCTCAAAAGGATTCAAGATTCATGAAGCACCGAGACCAAATGAACCAGTAACACTCAAGAAAACCCCCAATATACATTCTTTCCACTACTATTGGTCAATATTTGAAGGGGTACTATCCATTGCTCTTCCTCATGTAACATTGTTTTTAGCCCCAATGTTAGAGGGGGTTCCCGACTATGCCGATACAAAAATAATATTTTTTCCATATTTAGTATTCTACAATCTTGTGTAGTATACTTGGACAATTTACTCACTTTTCCTAGTCCAAAGACTCTAGCTCTATGCTACTAGTGGTGTACTAAAAACAAATTTGTATAGTTAATTTTATTAGCGTGTTGGTTGATTTTAATAGTTGTTTTTACTCAGAAAGGTGTATTAAGATGAAACTAATTATGTGATGACTTGACTACAAAACGAGGTTGAAAGAATGAAATGCAAAGATATTTCTTTCAATGAATTCTATCTGAAGGAAGGAGAAGAGATCTTTTTCTTCTTACTTGAAATAAACACCCAAAAACATGCAACTTTCACTTTTCTTTTTTCAAATGGAAAAAAAATTGAAATTTCAAACTATCAAATTAAGGTTCATGAAATCCCAAACAAAAACAAGCTCTTTCAATTATGTACGAAGACACTCCCACTATGAAAGTAGGATGCAAACGTTTTTTTTCTTCTTTCCAAATCACATGAAAACTCAAAAGAGACACTTCTTTTTCTTTTTATTTTAATCAAAATGAAAGTATTCAATGATACTTTGAAAATAACTAAAAAACTAATGAAGTTGGAGAAAACAAGCACTAAAGGAACAAAATATTCAACCACAAATATGTCTTCAATGCATAAAACTCAAGCTTTCAATGGTAGAAAAAAGTTTTCAAATAACTTGAAAAAAGATTGCACTCTAATATGAGATGCAAATCACGAGAGTTGGATTTTTTTAAACATTGGAAGCAAATCTAAAGGAAAACCCAAAATATTTAAAAAACAAAAATGAACTCTCGTCACAAAAGTACTATTAGCACTAAACGTCTGGGGGAATGAGATTATATGACCTAAAACATACCCAAAAAACCAAAAAGTACTTTTAATCAAATAAAACAAATGGAACACAAAATGAGATATTTCAAAATGACTTTGAAAAATGTTGTAGTAATGATTGTTGGGATAGATATGAGAGAGATATAGAGGGGTGGAAGAAAGGACAGACAAAAATATGGGATTAGTTTGAAGGATTCTCCTTCAAAAAATGGCTTTTAGAGCCTGGTTGTACCTTGTTAATGACCACAAAGCACTGGTCAGTCCTTGTAGAGAACTAGAGGGTGACCACAAAGAACTAGTTGCACATAAGAATGTAATTATTGGTATGGTTTCTCCCTCAAATGGAGAAACTGGTGACCAAAAGGGTTTGATCTCTCTGTGGGCATGGATAACTCACGATCACAATCATGCAAGTGTGAAATATAATAGATATGAGATAGATCTATCAGATATGGGACTGAATACTTTCAAACAGACTCGACAAAGACTTATGAACTGAATGAAAACAAAAATCAAGGCTTAAAATAGGCAAGGATGTTGAGAATATGAATTCAAAATTTGAGGAAGAAAACGAAATAAATAGTTATGACATCCCCAATATAGTCTCCAGTCTATTGTAGGATAATTTTCCCCTACAAGAGTTACCTCCCTTAGGCTCTTCCTATATCTAAGATAGAATAGAGATGTAAGAAACATATTTTCCTAGATCCAAATCATACATGAAAAGGCCTATGAGTTGATGAAATGAAAGGTTTACCCAGTGATCAGATGGTTGTCCCTACATGCTCCTTAGATATTATCTTTCTCGAAGATTCCCTTCTCTCTTACCAACATGGATAATAAAGGAAGTTGATGCAGTCCTTTCCCAAGTTCCTTTCCCAAGCTCTGTAATCAAACTACCAGAATAAGTTTGTTTTCTCCTTTCTCTCCCCCTTTTCCATGAGAAACCATCAATATATAGGATGATGGAGATGATATCAAAGGTTAATCTATTTAGGATATATATTCCCAAGATAACAAGATTCTCTAGGTTGAACCATGAAAAATATGAGGTTTAATCTCATCTCATGGAAAATAATCCTAAATAGGGAGTAATAGACCTGGTCCCCTACATTTTTGTGGGGACCAACCAGTCACCCTTTGAAAGAGGAAAAGGAGCGACCAATAAATATTTTTCACAGGCTGTAAAGGGACAACCAATGACTAGGAAAAAAGGGACTCTAAATGCAAGGGGAAAATGGTATAATTCAATGTTTCAAACTGTTAACGTTTATATGATTACCATCAAGTAATCAGGTGGAAAGTAACTATATAACACCTTCCTCCCATAAATATAAATATATACTATGCCTATTTCTATTGTTGTAACTCAACGTGTAACTATCACTGATCATCAAAACTAGACTCAATCATTCACTGTAATTGTCACTAATATTGATACATAGTCATCATCAACACGATATCCATCCCAATAACCACATAAATATTATGCCAAGATCACCAATCCAAATCATGTGCTCAAAATCACCATGATATGCATCAAACCATGATCCAAGATGTTCTTCAATCATAAGCCAAAGTATCCTCAAACTATGTACCATTATGATCAAGATATGCATCAACCATGTCCCAAAACATGTGCCAAAATATGTCTCAAGAATGCACCCATATCTCCAAGATATGCCTCAAGCATATACCAACATCTCAAATATGTGCCAAAATCACCAATATATATATCAAAGAATATGCCAAAAGACATGCCTCAATCCATTTACCAAATACCTCAAGTATGTTCCATAACCTTTAATATATAAACCTCAAAATATATAGAATAGCATACATTTTCATTCTGTAATCTTGGTACATCAGACCTTAGACCATCAAAGATTGCTCAAGCTTCAACATCATGACAATAGCTTCATCATCAAACTTTTCTTCAACATCAAGGGACTAGACCAGATAATAGGTGGTGCCTTGCTTGACGAGTGTTGTGTAATCCACAGTGGCCTCACAAGACACCCTATACTTGACCCACAAGGGTCTACTCAATTAGGGTTACAATAAACCCTTCTCCAATATGTAGCTCCGAGACTTCCTTCTTCGCACTCCTCTCCTACCTCAGATTCACTAATAGATCACATACTTTCTTTATTTCTTACTTGATTAATCAAATGAGAGGCTTCTTGATGTGTATTTATACTATTCCAAGTAACTCCTTTATTTGACTTTGTCTCGACCTATAACTTCTTGTTTGCAACAATTTTTGTCCTTTAATTGAATTTGGGGTCGAATTGTAACTTCTTGCTGTAACCGTTTAGGGGATTTTTAGCCACACTCTAGGGATTCATCTTTAAGAGGGAATAACATCTCAACCGTGAGGAACCACGTGGCATACCAACTACCATTAAAAATGGCATGATGAGGACCATCCATCTATGATTTTTTGCATGTGTTTGCAATGTACTTTGTGTTGCACCTCTTTCGTCACCTTAGTGAGAAAAATAGAGGTGCTTGCAAGCTTAGTTGGGTTTGCTAATCAGGACAACTGGAAGGAAAAGGGTTAGAAAAAGAAATATAAAACAATAACTAAGAATTGAACTAAGAAATAAAACAACAACTAAATTTATAAACATAGGGACATAAGGACAAAAGAAACAATGAGACCCATGTCACCAATGATAAGGCCGATATTAGTGAAATAAAACACTAAGAAGCAAGGGGACTATGAGTCCCTTCTTCCTCCAAGGGAGGGCTCTTGGACCCGCACAAATAAGCTCTTCTTATAACTTTGAAAATGAAAATGAAAATGGTGAAAGAATTATTTGCTAATCCACTCAAGGGGTGAGATGGATTGCCCAATGCAATGATGCAAGTATACTCTTGGCAAGGATAGAAGAGTCCTCAAGAGAATAATGACAGCATAACTTTGCTTTGAATTCCTTGAAAAATGAAGTGTATCCATGGCCTTTTTATGGCATTCCTTTGGGTTATTGTCCAACTAGTTTGTAGTGTGTAAAGAGGCTAATTATGACATTTGTAGGTCTTTGACTAGCCACCCAGTCGAATCTAGTCCAGATTTGAGTGTCAAATCAACTTGGAAGCTGAACCAAAAGTGGGTGGGAGGCCGACCACTCTCATAAATGCACCGTTTCTCAGGTGTGCGGATTTTTGCGACCACATTCGTGCATCATGCACATGTGCGCGATTTCTATGTTCCCGTTTTACGCATGTGTGAACACACCGAGTGTCTTCATAGCACCCTTTAATTTTTGCACTAGTTGTATAGTTTTGACCCTTTTTGAATGATTTTGTGTTAATTCAGATCCATGGATGACCTCATAACTATTTGACGATTTTAAATTCTTGTAACCATTTGCGGACGAAATTTCAATGATAACAGATGCCCCCTTATGGATGAGGTTAGGAGCATATGTATAGCCGAAATCCATTAATGTTTCTTCTACTAAGAGTGTTGTTGTAAGAGAGAGAAATAGTGGGAGTGTTTAGAGCTATCCGTTGGAGGGAAAAAGGAACTCGTAGAACCCAACCTTCCATGAAATGTGTAAAAAAATAAACTGTGTACAAACGAGGTGGGTATTCCCCATGCTCGTGTCATGTAACTCAAAAAAGAGGAATGAAGTGTTGATGTAGACAACTGCAGCACCCTCGGGGGAATTCGTGATAAAGGCAGAAGACAATTTTGCGGATGAACATACTCTGAATAGTAGGCAGTGACATATGTAAGAAGTATCACAGATTCTGTAGGCAGTGATAGCCTAGCCAAGTTCATAGGTCTTCGGCAAGTATAAGAACTAACTGCAATAGTTGCAAAGTAAGACCCACCATAACATGAGAAAGTGTTGATGTCGAATGTTATGGGGGTCAATGAAAATAAAGAGTAATTGTGGTTCTCCCTGTGCCATCTGAGATCTCTCATTGGATAGGTAACGAGAATCAAGATATTGTCACCCTTCTGGAAAACTGTGTTGATGTCGACAAAAAAGGGGACGCGACTCCGAGAAGAAAATGGCTTCGTGAAATCTACTAGGTGAGGTTAGGAATGGGAGGAGGTACATGGACAAAGTCAAGATGTAGGAAGACTCAATACTGCCCTTGGTTGGGGTATATGTGAGATAAAAGTGGTTGCAACCGTGCAATGAGGTCAAGTGTCAAGGGGATAGCAAGACATGGGCGAAGTTGTGCCAGAGGTGGGACAAAGTGAACAAACTCAGAGGGCAGAGGTAAGTGGCCTGTGGGATACTTAGAGGATATGGACGATGT
>ML789234.1:122409-162341 GCA_009831015.1 Picea engelmannii | reverse complement strand
AGGCTGTATCCTGTCCAAGAGGTGGGTGCCTCAAGGGGAGACGCACAGAACAATTGGACCTCAGCCTTCAACCCTTCACGGGTATCTCCCTGCCTTATGGTGTTAGGAACATTTGACTTGGAGGAATGTTGGGTATGTGTTATATTCTTTGCATGTGTGTGTGTGTGGGTACGTCAGATACGACAACCGCGTCTGATGATCCCTTCACCTAGGGCTCTGCCATGTGCGCTGGGCGCTTTCCTAGGGGGGTCCCAGGGGGGGGCAGGTAAGCCCCCCCTGGTTACGCACAACGTTCGGCACTAGATTACGGGATTAGGGTTTTGGTATCTATGGATTAAGGGATTAGGGTTTTGGTATCTACAGAATACCTAAAAAAATTGTATATATTGTATGGCGAATGGTGAAATTCGAGATAATAAAAATAAGAAAGGTTTTCCCAGTTGAGGGTTTCCGGTAAAAATCTCTATGTATTTTATGTATGAGCCATTGATTAATTTATGTATTGCTTAAGAATCTATATGCATTGCTCTACTTTGCGGGTTTAAAACTTACAACAGGCTGGATCCCGTCCAAGAGGTGGGTGCCTCAAGGGGAGACGCACAGAACAACTGGACCTCAGCCTTCAACCCTTCACGGGTATCTCCCTGCCTTATGGTGTTAGGAACATTTGACTTGGAGGATTTTCAGTTCCTGATTTGACAACTTCTATGGTTTTGACAATGTGAGAACTAGATAACGGGGAGTTATTTGGATGCCTATCCCCAAAATCCTACCTAGACTAAAAAAATTCTTTTGGCACCTGCTGTGGAGGAAAACTTAGTGAGTTTTTAGAAAAAATTTAGATGTAGTTTTTTTGAGAGGTTGGGGGTGTGAACCAACCTCATTGAATTTAAATGGGAGTGGATAGTTTCGTCAAGAAAAGGGTGGGGTGTTTCGGAATCCCTTTGGAGGAAACTTACTTTGACCTCCATATTTCAAGAAGAAGCTATGTGAGTGATAAGTGACTTTTGTGTGTGAATGAGTGAAAGTGTGCCAATTTTTAATGAATTAGGTGTCACCTTGCTACATGTGGACTTCGCGTGGTCCTTACAAGTGTTGATTACCTAATTAACTAAGTGTCTTTGGTACAACCTTGCGTAATTCAAAAGTCCCTAGGAATCTAGCATGTGGACATGTGGGTCCGTTACTATTCCTTTAACTCCTTATTGTGATGTAATCTAAGAAAATCTTTGAAACTATCCTAGATTGTGATCATGTGGGCATGTATGGGCCCATTACAAAACCTTTAAACTTCCCTAGTGATTTGATTTAAGAAAGTAAATTTCAACACTATCCTATCTTTGTAGCATGTGGGCATGTATGGGCCCGTTACAATATTAAGATTTGTTTGAAAAAATAAACTAAGAGGAGTCCCAAGAAGGTTTGTCGTCCTCTCCTAAAGGTTTTAATCTTTTTAAGGGAGATAAAATCGTTTCACAATCTTTTTCTGATTCTCAAGGTCTCTTGGAGGTGTGAGAGAAGAGCATACTAAGCGATTGTTATCCAACTTCTAGTCCCAATGCAAGTCAAATGTGATTAAAAATGATTTCCAACTTATATTTTGAGTCAAAACAAGCCATCCATGTGGCGAAAATGAAAGCAAAAAAAGGAAAAAAAAAAACGATTTTAACCCCATAAGTGCCTATGTGTTTTGACTAACCCCTTTATATGAAGAGGGGACTAAGTGTGGTGCAGGTTTAAAACATGCTTGAAATCATTTTTAAGAAGGCTAATGGCCTTCCCCACATCTCAAAAACTTTACAATGTGAATTTTTGCACAGATGCACGGGTCTCAGTGGAGACAGAGGTGCATAGAGCACATGTGCGCAGACCAAAAAGAGTTAATGAGCACACATGCATAGAACAGAACTGTGACTTGAGAGCATGTATGCATGATGCGTATCTGTGGGCCACAAAACCCGCACACATGTGACACACGGCCGTGAATGAAAATTGTGGGTGGAATTTTCTCAATTCATCTTGGAATTAGATGATTGGCAGGTCGGCTTAGGCTTATTAATGCACCTGCAAGTTAAATAAACCAAAAGAAGAGCTAGAAAAACCCAAAAGGGGTAGGAAATTGATACCTTTCCCCAGTGGAATCACCAATCTGTTGTGCCTCTTTCGTCACCTTAGTGAGCAAAATAGAGGTTCTTGCAAGCTTAGTTGGGGTTGCTAAGTAGGACAGCTGGAAGGAAAAGGGTTAGAAAAGGAAATATAAAACAATAACTAAGAATTAAACTAAGAAATAAAACAACAACTAAATTTATAAACATAGGGACATAAGGACAAAAAAAACAATGAGACCCATGTCACTAATGATAAGGCTGATATTAGTGAAAGAAAACATCGAGAATCAAGGGGACTATGAGTCCCTTCTTCCTCCAAGGGAGGGCTCTTGGACCCCCACAAATAATCTCTTCTTACAACTTTGAAAATAAAAATGAAATTGGTGAAATAATACTTTGCTAATCCACTCAAGGGGTGAGATGGATTGCCCAATGCAATGATGAAAGTATACTCTTGGCAAGGATAGAAGAGTCCTCAAGAGAATAATGACAACATAACTTTGCTTTGAATTCCTTGAAAAATGAAGTGTATCCATGGCCTTTTTATAACATTCCTTTGGGTTATTGTCCAACTAGTTTGTAGTGTGTAAAGAGGCTAATTATGGCATTTCTAGGTCTTTGACTAGCCACCCAGTTGAATCCAGTTTAGATTTGAGTGTCAAATCAACTTGGAAGTTGAACCAGAAGTGGTTGGGAGGCCAACCACTCTCATAAATGCATCGTTTCTCAGGTGCATGGATTTTTGCGACCAAAGTCGCGCATCGTGCGCATGTGCGCGCACGCCCAGTGTCTTCATAGCACCCTTTAATTTTTTCAGTAGTTGTATAGTTTTGACCCTTTGTGAATGATTTTGTGTTAATTCAAGTCCATGGATGACCTCATAACTATTTGACGATGTTGAATTCTTGTAACCATTTGTGGATGAAATTTCAGTGATAACACTTTGTATTATTTTCCTCTAATTAACTTCGGGATTAATGACCACATCTCTATGGATTCCTAGACATATTATCATGGCTTTTTTGTATAATTATTCAAATCGTCTTCTCGTGAGGGCCATGCTTAAAGCTACACCATAAAGGGACCACTTTGGAGACTTATTCAAATACACCCATTACTTCTAGAGACTTCCAAATTTTCTTCAGGGATTATTCTATGGTTGACATGAATGAAAACCAACTTTCCAAAATTGACATCAATAAAAACTAACTTTCCAACAACCTATTGGCCAAATTTTCAAATCAGGGGCATATCTTGTATGGGAAGATCACCTAGTTGTGCTAATAAAGAGAAACTACAAATACTGCCAAGACAATTTCCATGCAATTAAATTCCCTTCACTGCTAATCTATATTTCCATGAGAAAAGTATGCTCGGTTGGATAAAATTCATTCATTGCATGGGAGACACCTACCATGAACAATTTCAGGTATTCCGCTCTAGGAATAGTCAGACCATCCGACTCTATGTCTGCCCACATCATGTTTAAATGATGGGTAGATCATGTGAAAAAATTATCACACAAGTGGTGAGTTGAAAACAAATTTTGAATGGAATTACCACAAATTTGTCATATTGAACTTATCTTGGATATCACCACACTTTGGTGTCGAGTTGCTGGAGTCCTGGACCTTGAAGAGCTGGAATACTAGCCAAAAAAGTACCAAATTTTATAGGATCTCGACCAACAGTTGGGATTTCAAACTTAGATACCACCGAAGGTATTAAGAGAAAATCAATCCATTCTAACACCTTTCACATATGGTGAGAATGAATAAGAAAGAGAAACAACCCTATATATAGTTATGTTTGTAGCACATCTCGACAAAGAATAAGGTATGCTAACAAAGAAAACACTGACAAAGAAAAGATAGAAGGAAAGAAATTGACCCTAACATAGTACCAGAGGATGTCGATATTATATGGAAGGAAACCTTTAAGTTAGACACGACCCTTGATTTCACAGACCCTTTGATAAGGAATATAATGGACATATTCACCAACAAGATTGTTGAAAAGGAACAAAATATAGAAAAAGACCAAGAAACTACACAAAATATCCTCAAGTTGAGCATTGGGGGACAATTCAAAGAGGTTACAGAGAATCTCAATGTAAATCATGCTAAAGCCAAGAAAACTAGAGGAAACTTAAAAAAATATATCGAAACAAGGGTAGAGAAGAAACACAGTCTGGAAGGTGGCAAAGAACATGATACAGTTCGATCAACACTAGTTCCATCACAACGGTCAAAGACCGTTTGAATCGGCCAAAGAAAAAATCATATCCCAAAGAAGAAACAGATGGGAATAGGGACGGTCGACCTTATTATCACACAATGTATACTTTCTGAAAGCCTGAAGGAAAGTAAGCTTAGATTGACGTAACACAAAGGTATTCCTATCACTATCACCCCAATAGGGTACCTCTTTCTCTTTAGGATAAGGATAAATCCACTCCAAGGGAGACATCCCAAGACCTAGGGGCTTGATGAAAGGAAAACATATATGGTGAAAACCCACCCCTCTCTCTAGGTCATTCAACAGAAGAAGTCACTTGATTGAAATTTAAAGGAAAAAGGGAAAATGAAATTGTTTTTGTACCTTCCCTTTACCAAGAAACATCAAATGTTAGTAGCAATAGTTATAATCAATGACTTCTTAAACAAATTATGTGTTTCCTGAACAAGTTACTATACAATAAAAGTGATATTATAGTAGCAGGAATGTATATTGAAAGGTGCAAGTTATGATGACAAGGAAGAGATACAAGAGTCTTGTAAACTTGATAATTCTTTGTCACTCACAATTCAAACACAAGTCAATAAATGACATAAATGGTTTTCCAAACATTTATAACAACATTAATTAATGATGATGAAAGTAATGGAAAACACTTCAGAAAAGTACTATAATAAACCAATAAGACACTACTTCAATATCCAATTATTATAGTTTTCTTAGTACAAATTCCCAATGGTTTTATGGATTATTTTAGGGTTGTTAGGGGCTGCAACAATGGTTATAACAACAACTATGACAATGGTAACAACTTCAGAACTTGCACTTTAGAAAGGAAATTAAACACACACTTTAACACTTATCGATAGTACCCTGCCTTATACAAATTATGGGATGAATTATATGGTTAGTAGGATGATATAATCTACAAAATGATAGTTGTAGGAGTGATTATGAAAACAACAAATTAGTTTTTGGTATTTCTAGAATAGGTTAGCAAATTAGTAGAGTATGAAGTGAAATATTTTTAGTTGAGTCTTGTCAAGAAACAAGAGAAGAGGATTAGTGCCTTCAAGGGTAATGGAGTCATGGAAGGTGGCTTCTTCTAAGGCTGCAAATTAATGATGATGCAAAAAAGTCGAAGAGGAAAAAACCATAGGTGAAGTAGTAACTTAAGTCCTCCTAGACTTTGACATCAAGAGACAAAATGCTAGGGTGTAGACAATTTTAGGCCCTATTTCCTTGCTATCCTTATCCTTTTTATGGATTAAAACTTATGCAACAATAAACAAGTACAAAACCCTTAGAGTGCTAGCAATTTCGGGCTCTAGGGTTTCACTAGTTACTAGATCAATTTAATGAAAATCTTAGAAAATAAAAAGTAAGAAAGTAGGAACTTAAGTTTCTTACTTCAAGAATTAAATACACCATGTAATTTCATAATATTGTATGAGAAAATAAAACCATACAATAAACCATTAAATATCTGACAAAATTCAGATTTCACTTACTTGTACCAAGAATAATCATGAGAATACCATGCAAGATCACCATAAAACTTTCAAAATTGATCCAAGTTTCAAAAATCAGCCTTAAACAAGAGTGGTGCCTCACAATTTCAGACAATAACCCTAATAGGGCACAAATTTCAAACCCCTTATCTTGAGCGAAAAATTATTATGAAAAAGAATGTTACTTTCATCTTATTTATACTAAATTTAACCTAAAATTAATTTTATTTCATAATTATTGGGCCAACATGGCCAAGTTTTTAGAAAACATAATTTTTGGGCTAAATAAAATTAATTTTCTATTGAAAACCACCCCATGGGTGAAATCATGCCCCTCTAGGGTGACGTTGAGCCCCAAGTATGGAACACTAGGTAGGGAAGGTGAAATGTTGGGCCTCCAAAGGCCTGAAACCCTTCCCACATGTGCCAATGCCTCATAGATGTCATCCAATATGAAAATACCAGTTTTGGATGATGTCTAGGGTATCCATGATGAAATCCAGGGCCCTCAAGGGACAATGCCCATGTGGGAGGATAAATATCCCCTGGGTCTAGGTCTACCAAGGTGCCTCCAAAGGGAACGTCCTTCTTTCTCTCGGTGCAAGTTTTCAACCCCTGTCATGCCCCTTGGATGGGGTCTCAACATCCATCGATGGGATTTGATCCCTATGAAGGTTTGATCTAATCATTCCGTCATGTGCCTCTGTCCACGAGGCAAGTTCCTGCAACAACAAAAAGTATGCCCTCCAATGTTTCATAAGTCACAGAGATCATAGCATGTAAATCGGATCCAATAATTAAATTACCCAAACATGTGCATCAAACCCCCCTTTACCCCAAATAAATTATCAAAAACGTTATGCAATTTGAAAAGTTAGGTTTGGAGAGGGTATCGAGGCGTCCTATTGGACTAACCTCTCTTAATTTTGGGGTGTTTCTCAGGTGGATTCTAGTCCAGGTCATGTAAGTGTATGAGGTGGCATGGGGTAAATATTTGGGCATGGGGTGCATGTGATAACAGGGAAATGTAAATTCTTACCTATGGTTTCATTTGTAGAGGTCAAGTTGCACCTTGTCATGAATGCAATTGTTTCCTACCCCATTCATTTCCTTTTATTGTTAGATTTATTTCTTTTTATCTTTTTGTCTTTTGCTTCAAGGAAATATTTGAGAGCCATTGTCCTGGATTGATGACCAAAGGTGATAGCATTATCCACAAAAATTTCATGGAAATGAGAAGGTTGGCTCGTGAGAGACCCCCTTTCTCTTGGTTATTCCACTAAGAGACACTACCCTATCTTGGTGACCATATAGGTGGTAGGCTAATACCACTACATTCCCATGGTCATAATAAGACAACTCGTGATGAGACCACTTATCCATCAACTAGTACCTTCAGTGTTTATGTTATATTATGTGTCCCCTTTTCGTAGTGAGAATCTTTTCACTTCTTTCTCGGGGATCCTTGGGTGAAGCATATCAAAGGTTTCAACATTGGATTTTAACTCTTTCCAGCTACTTTTAACCTCTAGGCCTTCAGCCCCTTCTTCCCACAAGGTAACGTACAACCCTTCCTAGTGTATCCAATCCCAAAGTCCAAACAAGGATATGGGATATGGAAGGAATAAATATGGAAAGTGGTAAGTATGGAGGGAAAAGACGATTAATTTTCACAGATCCACCCAGTAGCAACACATCCTAAAGGAAAATCAACTTACTAGGGAACCATGTCACCCTTCTAGGTATGAAAGAGGAAAATAACATAATTTCCAAGGAAACATCATGAAATTAAGAAGGATTCAATACAAAATGTTCAAGTGCTTCAAAATCAGAGTGATACATATCATGATACCCAGACTCATTACCTCATGGAGGAAGACTCTCTGCTACTTCAAGACTAGGCTAGTGTGATGGATACTATTGCTGGTGATATGTGGACTACAATAAAGAAAAGAGGGACCCTACGAGGCCATGCTCAAGTAATCTAGCTCTTGGTACTCCATGTCTAGGACTTGTGGGTCTCAAGACATGATCTCCTTAGTTATCCCTAGGCTAGGTGATAAAATTTGGCTCCAACTTGGGGACATTTTCTCACAGTAGAGTGCATGAGAACCTTAGCATCTTTGGTATGACCTATGCCTGCTAAATATTAAAACAATATATCAGTAATCCTTAGGGTGGTAATATCACCCCTTTTTCCATGTATGATAAAAATAAATAAAAGAATATCTAGTCTAACATATGATTATCAACATACATATATATATACTGAATCAAGAAAATATGAAAAGACAACTACAACTATGCTAACATGATATGCAAATGGTATATAGAATGGATGCAAAAGCCTACCTACCTCTACTTACTTGTTGGTTGAATTTTAGGTGTAGTCATATAACTAGTGAAACCATCATAGAAATACCTCATAATACCTGCCTTTGTGCTTCATCATAAACCAAAACAATGACAATTCAAGAAAAAAAATAACATGAGTTAGAGCATGCATCATATCATAGGAAATAGTAAAGGCTATCTCATGGAGGCGGGAGGGAGGAACGAAATTATGCAAAGTTACACTTCTAGGAAAATTCTTAATCCATATCTGAAAGGGATCATAAAAAATCAAAGGCTCAAAATACCGACTCAAAGATTCTAAAGGTTGGCTACCTTGGACGTCATCACATCCTGAGGTCTTGGAAGGGACTAGCAAAACCCTAGAGGATGATTGGCATTTTTTTAAGGGAAATATGAAAGACTAAGACAACAAAATTATTATTAAGGTATTCAACCTACCCTTAAATTCTAAAAGAAGGCTCTATCCTATATAAAACTTGGGACAAGGGACATGTCTCCCAACTGCATCCTTAATGACATAACAAGGTAAAGTAATTGAAGGGAGATGGAAAATCTTGTCACAAGTATCGTTCTTTAGGAAAGAAACGTACTTACCCTTATCAAGATATGAGCACAATGGTGGTTGATAATATTATTCATAGAAGAAATCCAAGTTCCCAAAGAATACTAATCAAAATACTTGCAGTATGACCAAAAATCATCAGGAGAACATAGAATTAGGCCACCCTTGGGTGCTTGAAAAACATCTATAACTACGTCATCTCCTTGTTTCCAAATGTCAAAATTAGTAGTAACCTCATATGATAGTTGTAAAGGAAACATTTGGAAATGACCCTCAATGTCATAAATGGGATGTCTATCATACCCAATCACATCCCATTTATATTTCCCCACATGTATGAAATCATCAATATTATCAACCATATCATTACCGTTATCATAACACAAAAGGATTAAAACATCCAAGGGCTCCTCTAAGACTTCTTCACTTTCCAAATAAAAAAACAAAGCATCTTCAAAATCTTGTAAAGGGAAACGACTTACTATATTCATTTATTCATGTGTAGGTGCGTTGAAGACTTGGATGAATTTATCAAAGGGAATATAAATCATCAGTGCCTCGTCCTCATGACTTTCCCCTAAATATTCATCTTCATAATACTAAGGATCTAGTTCATCCAAGGATTCCCTTTCTTATTCACCTTATGAATCATAAAATAGGGTATCATTGAAAGCCTGAAAAGGAAAGTGACTAACCTCATCCTCTTCTTTTTTTGGAGGAGGAATAGTATTTTCAATGGCCTCATCAGACAAAGGAGCACACATTAATACTTCATCATCATGTTTGATATCTTCAGGCTCTTTCTCTTCAACCAGGTCCTCATTATTCTCAGTAGAAGCATGAGTAAATTCTTACTCTTCCTCATGGATTGGTAACCTTCATTAGGATCCCTCTCCTGAACCTCTTGTTGTTTGATGAGTTGTTCCCATATTTCCTGGAATTTACTAATGAATATCTCAAGGGAAGATAATCTCTCCAAACTAAGAGTATATGGGGTATCTTTGGGGTCATCAAATTTGATTTCTGGAGTAAACAAGTTTTCTCCCTTAAGCAAGGACATATTTTCCTCAATTTTTATAGCCATGTGATAGGCTTCTTGGATTGTTCTTGGCCCTTTTTCACTAAGGAGAAAGCCTAATTCCACTAAGAGTACATTGGTATAGAGGTAAAAGAGGTACTTGTCTTCAGGATGATGACTTATAGGAATTTGTTCTAGCAAATTCTCAAACCTGGTATGGAGTTCATTAACAGTCTTGTTCTTAGTTTGTTTCATGTATTTGAGTATTTTTATTATCATGTGGATATATTCTAATCTAATACCCCATTTCTAGATAAAGGTTTCTTCTAACTGGTCCATAGATGTGATTCTAGCATCAGGGAAATCATCATAGAATTTCCTAGCATTTCCATTAAGAGTGGAAGAGAAACATTTCATTTCCAAATCTTTAGCATTATAACTGATAGGGTGGAGTTTAAAGAAATCCCCAAAATTATCCATTTGATCTTTGGCCCTAACCCCATCATTACCAGTGAATCTAGGGAGCCAATTTTTATACCTCAGAGGAATTTGTCGAGGGTAACCCAGAATTTCACTCATATCCAAGGGTTTAAAATTACTTGGGTCTCATTGACAAGCCATGATTGTATTTTCTATTAGTGGAGTATCCTTCTAGGGATCATCAAAGAGAAAAGAGGGAATCACCCTCAGTGGAGTTGCTAGGTAAGATTTGTGAAGTAAAGGGTTTGGGAAAATGGCTTACCGAAAAAACTATCGTATGAGGAAAATTGACTCAATGTTCCCCGAAAACGGTGCCAAAAATGTTATCACACAATATATACTTTCCCAAACCCTAAGGGCAAGTAATATTAGATTGATGTAACACAAAGGTAGCCCTATCACTGTCACCCAAATAGGGTATCACTTTCTCTTTAGGAGAAGGATAAATCCAATCCAAGGCAGACATCCCAAGACCTAGGGGGTTGATGAAGGGAAAACAAATAAATTGAAAAACCACCCCTCTCTAGGTCACTCAGTAGAAGAAGTCACTTGAGTGAAATTTAAAGGGAAAATGAAAATGGGTTTTTACCTTCCCTTTACCAATGAAACATCAAACATTAGTAGAAACAATTATAATTAATGGCTTCTTAAAAAAATTATGTGCTTCATGAACAAGTTACTATACAATAAAAGTGATATTATAGTAGCAACAATGTATCTTGAAAGGTGCAAGTTATGATGAAAAGGAAGACATACAAGAGTCTTTCAAACTTGATAATGCTTTGTCACTCACAATTTTCAAGATAAACACAAGTCAATAAATGACTTAAATAGATGTCAAAACATTTATAACAATGTTAATTAATGATGATGACAATAATGGAAACCACTTCAAAAAAGTACTATAATAAATCAATAAGACACTACTTCAATATCAAATGATTATAGTTTTCTGAAGTACACATGCCCAATGGTTTTATGTATGATTTTAGGGTTGTTAGGGGATGCAACAGTGGTTGTAACAATAGCCATGACAAAAACAACAACTTCATAATTTTCACTTTAGAAAGGAAATTAAACACACACTTTAACAGTTATTGGTAGTACCTTTCCTTATACAAATTCTGGGATAAATTAGATGGTTAGTAGGTTGATATAATCTGCAAAATGATAGTGTTAGCAGTGACTATGAAAACAATAAATTAGTTGTTAGTATTTCTAGACTAGGTTATCAAATTAGTAGAGTAGGAAGTGAAATAGTTTGAGTTGAGTCTTGTCAAAAAAATAAGAGAATAGTACTAGGGCCTTCAAGAGTACTGGATTCAAGGAGGGCGACTTCTTCTAAGGATGCAAATGAATGATTATGCACAAAAATCTAAGAGGGAAAAATATAGGAGACTTAGTAACTTAAGTCCTCCTAGACTTTCACCTCAAGAGACAAAATGATAGGGTGTAGGAAATTCTAGGCCCTAGTTCCTTGCTCTCCTTAGCCATTTTATGGAGTAAAATGTATGCAAAAATAACCAAGTACAAAACCCCTAGAGTTCTATCAATTTAGGGCTCTAGGGTTTCACTAGTTACTAGATCAATTTAATGAAAAGCTTGGAAAATAAAAAGTAAGAAAGTATCAACTTAAGTTTCTTATTTCAATCATTAAATACGCCATGCAATTTCATAATCTTGTATGAGAAAATAAAACCATACAATAAACGATTCAATAGATGAAAAAATGTAGATTTCACTTACTTGCACCAAGAATAATCATGAGAATACCATGCAAGATCACCATAAAACTTCCAAAATTGATCCAAGTTGCAAAAATCAGCCTTAAACAAAAGTGGTGCCTCACAATTTAAGCCAATAACCCTAATAGGATGCAAATCTCAGACCTATTGTCTCCAATGACAAGTTATTATGAAAATGAATGTCACTTTCCACTTATTTATACAAAATTTAACCTAAAATTAATTTTAGTTCATAATTATTGGGTCGACCTTGCTAGTTTAAAAAAAAAAAAATTATGGGATAAATAAAATTAATTTTATACTGAAAAACACTCCAAGGGTGACATCATGCCCCTCTAGGGTGATGTTGAGCCCCAAGTATGGAACAAAGGGCATGGAAGGTGAAACGTTGGGCCTCCAAAGGCCTAAAACACTGCCCACATGTGTCAATACCTCATAGATGCCATCCAAGATGAAAATACCAGTTATGGATGATGCCTAGGGTATCCATGATGACATATAGGGCCCTCAAGGGATAATGTTCATGTGGGAGGAGCAATATCCTCTAGGTCTAGGTTTGTGAAGGTGCCTCCAAAGGAAACATCCTTCTTTCTCATGGTGTAAGTTTTCAATCCCTATCATGCCCCTTGGATGGGGTCACAACATCAATTGGTACACTTTAAGACTTATGAAGATCATATCTAATCATTCTCTCATGTGAACCTATCTACTAGGAAAGGTCTTTCATAAACAACAAGCACGCCCTCGAAGGGTTCATAAGTAATAGGGATCATATCATGTAAATCACATCCAATAATTAAATTACCCAATCATTGCATCAAACCCCCCTTAACCCCAAACAAATTCTCAAGGAAATTATACAATTTGACAAGTTGGGTTTGGAGAGGGTCTTAGAGTGTCCTATTGGGCTAACATCTATTAAGTTTGGGGTCTTTCTCAGGTGGATTCTATTCCAAGTCATGTAAGTGTATGAGGTGGAATGGGGTAAATATGTGGGCATGGGGTGCATGTGATAACATGGAAATGTAAAGTATTACGTGTGGGTCCCTTTGTAGAGGATGAGATACACCTTGTCATGAATGTAATTGTTTCCTATCCCATTCATTTTATTTTATTCCTATCTTTATTTCTTTTTATCTTTTTTCTTTTGTACTTCAAGGAAATAGTTGAGATCCACTGTCATGGCTTGATGACCAAAGGTGACAGTGTTATCCACAAACATTTCATGGAAATGAGAAGGTTGGCTCTTGATGAGACCCCCTTTCTCTTGGCTATTCCACCAAGATCCACTACCCTGGCTTGGTGACTATATAGGTGGTAGTGTCAAACTGCTACATGCCCATGGTCATAATAGGTCATCTTGTGATGAGACCTCCTATCCATAAACTAGTACCTTGAGTGTTTATGTTATATTATGGGTCCCCTTTTCTTAATGATAAACTTTTCACTTATTTCTCGGGGATCCCTGGGCGAAGGAACTAGAAGCTTTTAAATCTTGATAGCTACTTTTACCCTCTGGTCCTTCACCCCCTTCTTCCCACAAGGTAAGGTACAACCCTTCCTAGTGGAGCCAATACCAATGGCCAAACAAAGATAGAGGATATGGAAGGAATAAATATGGAAAGTGGTAAGTATGGAGGGAATGAACAATGAATTTTCACAGATCCACCCAGTAGCAACCCATCCTAAAGGAAAATCAACTTACTAGGGCACCATGTCACCCTTCCGGGTATGAACAAGGAAAAGAGAATAATTTCCAAGAAAACGTCATGAAATGAAGAAGGATTCAATAGAACATGTTCAAGTGCTTCAAAAATTAGAGTGACACATACCATGATACCTGGAATCATTACCTCATGGAGGGAGACTCACCACTACTTCAGGACCAAGCTAGTGGGATGGATACTACTTCTGGTGATACATGGACTGCACTGAAGAAAATAGGGGCCCTCCGGGGCCATGCTCAAGTCGTCTATCTCTCTATACTCCATGTCTAGGACCTGTGGCCCTCGATATGTGATCTCCTTAGTTATCCCTAGGCTAGGGGATACCATACCTCATAAGAGAATATCCTCCACCCAAACCGAATCCAATATTCGAAGAAATGGGGACAACAAAGCAGATAGTCACATCAAAAAAGAAAATAAGGAAAGGTTGACGACAAGTATCTAATGAGGGGAAAATTTCAGACTCCCAATTCAAAGTCGCTAATAACAAAGTGCATCACCCTCGAGATCATAGGACTTCAACCAAAAAATGTAGAATGACACCACCAAGAAGTCTTTCACAGTGGAATAAACCATCTCTTACTTCACTCCACAGGGATAAGATCATCCAACACAAGCTAAAGGAGGAACAAGAATGAATGTCCAGGGGTCAAAAAATACTCCCGTGGTACACAAGGAAGTCAGAGTGTAGCCAAATGTTATAAAAATAGACAATACATACTTATATAAGTCTAACAAGGAAGCAAGAAATAATGTCCCCAAGACCAACGAAAGGAAAAAACAACAAAAAGAAGTCGAGGATGAAAAAGAGACACCTCAAAAATCAAACAATTCTCTAGAAAACCCTTCATCGAGGAATCCTCACAAAGACAAGTTAGAACCTCTAGAACAAACTAGAAACATAGAACCTACAAATCCATAAGATCAAGGCAAGGATGGAAACGAAAAGGATGCCTACACAGCTAGAGACAAAGAAACACAATGACCATAATCTAGAAAACAAGGATTCTAACAAAGGAAACGATGTCAAAAAAGAAAAAAAACTTAGAGAAGAATAGTCAAGAATGAAGAAGAAGATTATACACAAAAGGGATAAAAATACAAACATTAGGACATTCACGTCCTTCAAACTAGTTGTGTCGAAAAAAACACTAGAAGAAACAATATTTGAACCAACAACTGCATCCAACAAACATATAATGTAACTATATGATGAAGTAAATAAATAAGAAACAACTCAATGGAAGAGGACCGCAAGATATGGGGCATGACTTGTTGCAAGTATGAATAAAGAAAAGAAAATACTAAAGGATTATGTACTATAAGTGAAAGAAAAATTGGGGATTCACCAATCCATGGAAGGAATCGACCCATTCATAGTAATCAAACAATTGGTTGAGGCAATTATAAGTACAAGTGCTAATAATCGGGCTAAAATCTACCATATTTTCTAGGAAAATAGGGAACTTAAATAGGTACAAAATAGGGTAGTAAGAAGCAATCAGGATAAAGTTGCTCAACAAACAACAATCCTACATATAGAGTTCAAAACATTCAAATAAGTACACCAAAAACTGGAGTAGGTTTAATGACATGCAACAATATTGCATATAGTGTTGAATAATTGGCCGACATTCTTCACCTCAACCTATAGTAAACTAAAGGCCCAGACAACATTAAATGAGGATTTAAATAAAACAATGGATAGCACCATCGACTCCAAAAGTAAAGAATCCATAGAAACCCACATTGCAAAAGAGAAAGCAATCGAGATAGAGCTAGAAAAGAAAGAAGAGCACAAGAAACAATAGATCAAGCCGGAAAACATATTGATTCGATCACACGAAAAACAAAGGAATCCAAAGATAAATTAGACCCAGAGTCGATTGTATGTCAGGAGGCACCCCTCAACAACATGTTAGATTTATTGGGACAACTAAAAGTAATAGGAATTTAGGAAAAACACTTGTTAGAGGATTAACACATGTTCTCCCAGAATTTGTTGCACATATCCCCAACCATTTACTAGACAACATTTGAAGGGATACCACAACCATAGAAGTCACGAGCTACATCGATCTACAAAAGGAACTTGCAATTTTTCAATACTTCATTGTTCAGTATTCAAGTTGATCTTACCAGCTACCATCCATCAGTTGAGGACCCCAGAAGCAGTCACAGAATAATTGAAAGAATCCCATACAAAGGTTGAAGCATATCTGCTTCCTCAAAATGTCAAAATGCATGAATGGGAAATTCCTTAAGAGAAAAATCATAACACACAACACCTAGGAGTCCAACCATGAACCAATCGTAGAAGAAAATAAAAAGGACTCCATCCATTCTTGACATCAACAATTCTTCTTTTCTCATCCTCAACTTTGTAAAAACAACACTCCCCCTTTTCTCATGATGAGAAAGGAATTGAGGGGGTGGTGGGATATGTTGTAGGGGCTAGTCAGCCCCTTCGAATAGACCCACTCGTCGAATAGTCAAGTTGAATATATTATTCAGTTAGCAGAGTCGGTCAAATAGGTAGTTAGAGTTTACCAACTAGATAGTTACAGGACATACCGACCTATAACATAATATCATACATATATATACATAGATATGTAATGGAATGTAAGAAGTTGTTCTAAATATAATAAAATATTTGATGGTTCTCTCACCTCTTTTGTATGTCTGTCTATATGACTATGTTCTCTTCTATATGATGTTATAATACATGTTTCACTATGTAATGATATACCGATAACTATCTCATACTTTCTCTCAGACTACAAGAGTCTCTATATTTTTATGTATCTAGATCACTGTAACATCCCAACTATAATCCCTAGTTTAATTAATTCTTATGTAGATATATTGTGTGGATATGGTGTAATATCCCTCGGCCGAACCCAATTGTAAATGTAATGTAAGTGTACTTAAGTTGGTGATTTGTTTTGACATCATTTTGTAATGCACCTTTCATGGCATAGTGCGCGTAAGTACTTCGCAGTAAAATGATGAAGTGTGCACATAACTGGATACAACACACAATAAGTAAAGTGCACGCATTATGGGGGTCAACGAACCTTGTGTATATGATATGCATTATAGGTCGGTGAGCCAATTATGATAAGCTGGTATGCTTATGTTTTGGAATTAAGCCAGTGCGCCTAGACGTTAGAGGCCAGCGCGCCTATTTTGTATATGTCTCATGATTAATATAAAATACATCGTTGCATGTAGAATGACCATGATAAAAGATATGGGGGACTAAACTTCACCAGTTAGGGAAAGGGAAATCCAAAAAGGAATATTATATTAATATTTCTTTAAAATATAACGTATGGATAATTATTTTATCCTAAGTTCTAAAGTTGGGGACAAGTGGACCAAAGTAGCTTCCAACATGAAAAGTGTCAAGTTGGGGACATGCATACATATCGTGGGGACTTATCTCTTTGGACACCTTCACCATCATTGGGATGAACATCCTTACCATCATTCTCACGATCATTCTTACAATGATCTTGCCTATGATTCCTTCCATCATTCAGTCATCCAGTCAATGATTTCATGACCATTTTCACTCACGTAGTTAGTTATCCTTCAGACATTCATCTCACCCTATCTGAGCCTATTTCCATAACCTGTTGGTGTACCTGGTTATCTTGGGAGAGGGATTGAATAAGAAGGTCGTCAAGCCCATGGGAAATTGAAGATGTGGGTTGATAGGCCTGTGAGCAATTCTCTGAGTGAGATAATGGTTGGGGAATTGATTTCTGAAGGTGCTAAACTGCATCTATAGTGCTCTAAGAATTCCGGTCTGGACTATTGTTGAATCCCTGGAAGGGAAGTGGGGCAACTGAGGTACTGTTGAGAAGAGAAGGGGTACACTTCCGTGGGTGGGACATGCATGTGGAGAATGAGAGATTGTAGGATGTTAATTGAGTGAGAACCTGAGACAGAGTCTTTCCTATTGTCCATGAGCCTTTATCCTGGTTAGGAATCCCTTTACCTAGGTGGATTTTAGTCCCATCTCTGCGATGAATCATTGTTGAGAGTGATGAACAGTGTAGTCTAAGGATGGGAGGTTCGTGGATGGTTTTCACGCAGTTGGTGACAATCTTTCCAAGATAAGTACCAATCGTGTGATAAATTTACATGCTGCAGTGTTATTTACGTCCTTATGTTACAGTTTATCATATGTGTGATTATAACTGTCTGTATGTTTATGGGTATTTACCTGTATATGATGCATGTCTGTGTTTACTGTTATTTCAGTATGAAATTGTATATTTACAAAACATGATTGTTTGTTTATGTTATATGTAAAGCTTCCACAAGAGTGTTCTATGTATATGTTATAATTGCATGCAGTTTGAAGAGAAAATTTAGGTGGCATAGCTCAGTTGAATACTAGGTATGTTACAGTATGTTCCGCAGCAAGAGAACGAAAGTGTTCCCTCATGTAGCATGGCCCTTTGAAGGCTTAGAATGTTACAAATATGATTTCAGAGCTAAGTAAAGCATCTGAGGAGTGGAGTGGCCTGACCAGTGTGAGGTTCAGGACATTACAATATGGTATCAGAGCTTTAGTTCCAACACTGAGCCTAGATGGGTCAAAAAGGTTCAGTTGAAGTGAATATTCACAAGAGATTAATTTTGAAGTGACCAAATTTCAAGTCATAGAGCGTACATGGAAAATGTTGGTGTGCAGGTGTGCATGAAAAATTGTGGCACCACGTGGAAGAGTATTGTGTGTGGATGCGTGCACTGAATTTAGCATTGTACGGTGAGCACACACATAGTAATGTGCACGTGGTGTGTGAAGCATTGCAAAACACAAAGGAGTTTGTTGGTGCATGCATAGTATGAGTATAAGTTGTCTCGCAACTGTGTATTCAATGGTGCACACAGATTGTTGTGTGCAGTGAGGCATATTGAACTTTGGCATGGTGCAATGCATAGGGAGAAATACATGTGGAATATTAGTGCACGATACCAAAACTATACGTAGTAGATATCAATGCACAACACAAAAGTAGTGCGTGCAAGTTATTGGTGTGACAGAGAAGAAATGCATAGGGGATATAAGTGCGTGGAAGCATGATTTACCTTGTAGTGTTGTTGTGCATGATAAATATGGGTGTACAGGTTGAATTTTTTGTGTGCGTGAAGTCGTTTGAAAGGCGATGAGTCTGAGTTAATAGAAAATTTGCATGATATTAGAGGAAAAAGAAACACACAACCACACTGAATCATTATTTAAAATGAATTTAGAGTTGGTTGTGAAGAAATAAATATAATCTAAATTGTTAAGCTGAGAGAATTTCAGGGAAGAATTCTGAGCTTTATATTCCTCTGAGTTAGACATATGGAAGTGAAATATAAGATTACAAGAAAAGAATAATATGAAAGAAAACAAGACTCATAACACCACCAGTTAAAATCTTGTAATAAACAATCCAAAGTCTGCTTCTGCATTTATATAATCATATTAATCCTGAAATTACAAAAAAAAGGGAATTATAACATTTATCATATTGTAAAAGGACCGTTCAAGAACATGCCTATCATCTTTGGAGTCCCTTACCTTTTCTACCCCCCTGTTCCAAAATTTTCTAAAATATACCGAATTTTAGTTGAGGATTCATTTCATCTTAGTGAGCTCCTCCTTATAAGAATCTAACTAGGCTAGTTGATTCTCTCCAACACTTTCGATTGTTCCAGCTGTGGTTTCCTTCTTTTGTCGCTTGCATCGTTTCTTCTTAGCAATTGGCCTGTTGATGACTAAATCCTTCATAATGGGATTCAACCTGAATTCCAATGTAGAGTCGGTGGAAGGTTCTGTGCGAAACTTAGTCACTAGTATATGCGTGACTACCCTTTCCTCCTTATTCGCAGAAAAGTCTAGCATGTTACCCGAATAACCAGTCTCACTGGATTTATCCTTGTCCATGTACCTTAGTTTGTGGATACCGAAATTATTTTACAGAGAGAACAAAGTCGAGCAATTGGGATATTACTCCATTTATGGATAAATTTATGTCTCCATACTTGAGGATTGGTAGTTATAGAATCCCAATTATGAATCACAAACAAACTATGCACAAGTGTGTTGGGTTTCCATGTTCGGCTAATACATTTCAAATGATTATCTTTTGAGTTCGTTATATGGTGGCATTCAGCTGACGTCTAATCTAGATTATTTTCGGCACGAAATGAGATTAGAGATATAATAAATAAATGCACAAAGATATCACATATATTCAATAATATAACAAAAATGTATCAAAGATGCAAACATAAACACATATATACAATAATACATGATTTCTATTAATGAAATAAATGTATAGAGACTATAAAAATACAGAGTGAGAGACTCGCTAGAATGGTGGCATCTTATCTCTTAGAAGATATGTGACGGCTACTCGCCTTCGCAAGAAGATCATTACAATGAATATTTAAAGGCGTTTTTAAAATAAAATGGAATGCCAAAAACCCTAGACATCCAAAAACCTAACCCTAGGAGATTAAGTGCCAAAAGTCATGTCGGCCCCATTTGGGTAAGTGAGTACATCAAATTCTTGGGGTCGTAACTTTTGCATACGATCTTCGTTTTAGGTGTGTGATAGCTCATTGGAAAGGTATCATCGAGGAGATTCATTTTGGGGGATAAATCATGCCTTCATCTATAATTGAGAACCTAGATCTTGAAAAACCTTCATTTAGGCCCTCAAAATGGCCCCGGAAGTTAAAACCTGCTAAAAATAGTAAATTGCCAAAATTGCTAGAAAACTATTTTGAGCCAGTTGGAAAAGGTGGGTGGCCACTCATATCCACCTGGATCAATCCTCCCTCCTTAGGAAGAAATGGTCTCCATTGCGTTGAGTTCCCGGGGGAGAGGGAAAAGCGTTTGTTGAATCTACATCTTGGTGAGCTACTTGTCTTGCTGGAGACATCACGTTGCTCAATTTGTGGAAGTCTATCATGAACCTGTTGAGGTTAAGGTTGTTCAAGAAGTCGAGATACATGAGAGGACGATGTGAAAAAGGAATCTTTGTGCTTTGTTGCAACCTTGTTGACCTACTTCTGTTGGATAGAAGGTGCTTGGGGCAAGGTTGTAGTGGTTGCAATGTCATTTTGTTCTCCTTTTGAACAAATTGTGAAGAAGATGAATTTTGCAGTATGAGATACTACCTTGCGACACTTTTTAGGTGGAACAATAGTTAGAACTACCTCTGGTATTCTGTAGAGATGACCTCCCAAAGTAACAATGACACTACGGGGTCGAGACTCATAAACAACATGGCGTCTCCACATATATGGTTGGCCCAAGAGCACATCACAGACATCCAGTGGGGCAACATAACATAATACCTCATCCTTGAAGGGTTGGATGCCGTATGATAATCAACACTGTTGGTTGACAGGGAGATCTTGTCCTTGGTGAAGCCACCCAATGTTGTATGGTTGCGGGTGTGGTGTTGTCAACAATCTCATTTGTTTGATGACCTCTGCTGAGATGAGGTTTTTATGGCTTCCGCTATCAACAATAAAATGCATCAGGGTCCCCTTCACCCACATCTGTGAATGAAAAAGTCGCTCCCCCTCTTCAGGATCTGTTGGTTCTTCTGGTTGAATTGTTGCGGTCGAAACAATAGCAGTGGGTTATGTGTCAATGATCTGTCCTTTACAATTATTTTCAGAATCAGATTCAGAATCAGGGTTCAGCTACTTGTCTCTGATCTCGGCCACCAATGACTATTTTGAGAGACATTCATCGGTGTTGTGCCAGGGGATTTTGTGGAAATCACACCATTTTCCGGTGTTCTTCTTTGTCTTTCTGTGACCCTTCTTTTCCTGTGTCTTGGACTGGTTTTTGGGACACTGTTTGTTAGGGTCATCTTTTTCATACTTTGGTTGTTGCGGATTTGCAGACCTGAATTCCCATCTGTTCGAGTGCTTAAATTTCTACTCTATTTTAACAACATATCGATAAGGAGCACCGAGTGATGAGATGTCTAGAAAATCCATTTCAGTCTAGATGTATCTGTGTAGATCCCCACTATATTTCAGAACCAAATGTCACTTAGAGTCTTTGATACCCAGCTTGGTTCACAAGGTATGGAAGGTATTGGTGAACTCCAGAACTTCTTGGCCCCTCTCTTTCCATAGTGTGGTCCATCTCATGTACTGGTCCTCATAGTTCCCAATAGGGTAATACTGTTCCTTTACCGCATCCACAAAAAAATTCCAAGTGGGATCGACCCCATATATTCCAGACTCCTCTGTGTAACTTTGCTCCCAGTAAGTTTCCCACCAATGTTTGACATGAGGGAGAGATTTAAGGAGTGAAAAGGTGATCTTTTCTTTGTCGAAAAAATTGTGAACAAAGAAATAACCTTCTAGCAGAGTTAACCATTTTTCTAGGGCTTCTGCATCTATCTGTCCTTCAAATACAGGAATAACAAAATTAACTTTACCTTGAAAGGCAAGGTGCCTCCAAATTATCCTCTTGATGAATATGTGCCTGATTCTATCGGTAGGTGTTTAAGGATGTGGGAAAAATTATCCATCATTTCGCCCCTCTATCGCGCGAGAGCTTTCTCAAGCAACAGATTGATAGGATCATCTTCTCCATCGTTTTTCTTTTCTTCCGCCATTGAGGGTTTATTGGGTGTGCACGAGAGAGTTTCTTTAAGAGAGACAATATTGAGACCCAACTTGCTATACTCGGACCTCATCGGGGACATGCACTGAAAAAAATGATCAAGAGCAACCTGCTCTGATAACACTGATCCGGACTATTTTCGGCACGAAATGAGATAGGAGATATAATAAAGAAATTCACAGAGATATCACAGATATTCAATAATATAACAGAAATGTATCAGAGATGCAACCATAAACACAGATATATAATAATACATGATTTCTATTAATAAAATAAATGTACAGAGACTGTAAAAATACAGAGTGAAAGACTCGCTAGAATGGTGGAAGCTTATCTCTGAGAAGAGATGTGACGGCTACTCGCATTCACAAGAAGATCATTACAATGAGGCTCTGGAAGCCTTTTTAAAATAAAATAGAATGCCAAAAAACCTAGACATCCAAAAACCTAACCCTAGGAGATGAAGCGCCAAAAGTCATGTGGGCCCCGTTTGGGTAAGTGAGTACATCAACTTCCTGGGGTCGTAACTTTTGCATACGATCTTTGTTTTAGGCATGTGATAGCTCGTTGGAAAGGTATCATTGAGGAGATTCATTTTGGGGGCTCAATAATGCCTTTGGATATCATTGAAAACCTCTATCATGAAAAACCTTCATTTAGTCCCTCAAAATGGGCCCAGAAGTTAAAACTGGCTAAAAATAGTAAATTGCCAAAATTGCCAGAAAACCATTTTGAGCTAGTTGGAAAAGGTGGGTGGCCACCGATATCCACTTGGATCAATTTCATACAGCTGTGAAGTATCGAACGAGTGAAACGGGGTGATCTGACTAGCCGTCGCCCATTCCACGAGTGGTGGTTTTGACATTTTGAAACATGTGATACCGCGTCTTGGTGAAAGTGGTTTCGGTAAACCACCTTTCTGCCTAGATGTATCTCTGAAGGCACTGCATGTCTATGTTCTCAAGATTTGAGTCTTATCTAGAATTTTCATGGTGATAACACCAGGAAATCAGGAGAGATAATTATGATGTATATATGGAACCAAAATGGTTCATATTTTTTCATGAATTGTTGAATTGTCAACCTGATAAGTTTTGATGGCTACATGTTTTACAGAATTAACAACAAATAGATCAGTGAATATTAGTGAAGATTCCATAGGAATGGAAGAGGAACAGGACAATTACAGTCAACCAGATGAGAGAAGAGGGATGGATGTCCATTTGGGAATTGAAGGAACAAACTCCAATGGACATGGAGAATAAAGGAATGGAAACATGAACATGGAAGAGACCATTAAACATTTGCAGAAATATGTCCAAAGCCATAAGGATAATAACAAAAGGCTTATAAGAGCCAAGAAGTAGCATGATGACTTCAACATGAAGTTGTTGGAGGGATTGAATATAATAGAAAATAAATTTGTTAATGAGAGTGGCTCAAGCAAATTTGGAAGTCACAATCCTTTGGATGAGAAAATAAAAGAAATAAGTGTTAGCAGACACCACCATCATTCCCAAAGGCATTCCAATAAGAGAAAAAGTAGCATCTCAATTCTATCCCCTGTCAGAAGGCATAAGAGGTCTAGAGTGGATGAGCTATGAGGAGAGATGAACAAAATCAAACCTCCTACATTTGATGGTGAGCACAAGAAAGATGAAGATGCARAAACATGGTTGTTGGTTGTTGGGCATGATAAATTATTTTCAATTGCATAATTACTCTTCTCATGCAAAGGGTAGAATTGATATTATCAACTCAAAAAAAAGACATCCATGTGGTGGGTTCAACTTGTGCARGTGAAACACATTAAAGAGAAAAGTGTTACTTGGAGGGAATTCAAGAAGTATTTTGAGAAGAAATACTTGACTAAGAGATACTACGACAAGAAAATGAAAGAGTTCTTTGAACTCAAGCTTGGAAGTATGACCATAGATGAATATGAGAGAAGGTTTTTAGAACTGCTGAAGTATGTCTTTTTCATCAAGGATGAGACAGTCAAAATTCAAAGGTATTTGAGTGGATTACCATTGTTCATCAGTGATAAAATACAATATGATGATCCCAAGACATTAGAAGAGACCATAAGGTGAGAAAAATACCTATATGATCAGCAGAAAGCAAGGTCATCTTTCCAAAATGCTTGGGAAGACAAAAAGAAAATCAAGTGGATTAGAGGAAGAAGGGAGTTAAGCCACCATTCTTCAGAAATAATACATAGGGACAACAAACACCTAAAGAACCCATAACAATTGACATAGGGAGTCAAAGGCCAAGGCAACCACCTATGCAATGTTGGGGTTGTAAATGAGATCATAGGTTCAGAGATTGTCCTCACAGAGGTGAAAAAGGTAGGGTTGTTCACAATGTACATCAAGCCGAAACAGTGGAGGAATTGGGAAGATATGTGCCAAGGATCTATGCAGCCCTGGATAACAAGAAAGCAGAGTATCAATCCCACATGATTGAAGTGGAAGGTATGATAAACAACCAAACCATTGCTCTTTTAATTGATTCAGGAGCTATTCATAGTTATATATAACCTAGGATGGTGGAAAGTTTTCAATTGCCAAGAAACAAGCATGGGAAATCCTGGTTGGTGCAACTGGCTACATGAGCCAAAAGAAAAGTTAATGAGATGGTTAAGTCATGCCTCATGGACATGAATGGATTGAACACCAAGGAATATTTGAACATCTTGCCTTTAGGTTCCTATGCTTGTCTAATTGGGATGGATTGGTTGGACCAACATCATTCTCTCTTAGACTATCATAACAAATCATTTACTTGTTGGATGAGGAAGGGAAGCTAAGGAAAGAGTAGGGAATTCCCAAAATAGTAACCATTAGAGAAATTTTAGCATTGTAGCTGAAGAAATGTTACAGAAAAGGGTGTCAAATATTTGCATCTCATATAGAAGAGACACCTAAAGATAAGGAGCCAAATTTGGAAGATTATGGAGTCCTGGAAAAATTTGAAGATGTGTTAAAGGAAGTACCAGGACTACCCCCAAAAAGAGACATTGATTTCTCTATAAATCTAATGCCTAGAGAAGCGCCAATGTCAAAGACTCCTTACAGAATGAGTACACCATAATTGAAGGAGTTGGAAATGTAGCTTGAAGAACTTCTGAAGAAGGAGTATATATTCCCAAGTGTGTCACCTTGGGGTGCCCCAGTCTTATTTGTGAAAAATAAAGATGGAACATTGAGGTTGTGCATTGACTTCAGAGAGTTGAATAAAGTGACTTTTAGGAACAAGTATCCTCTGCCAAGGATTGATGATCTCTTTGATCATTTGAAGGATGCAAATATATTTTCAAATATAGATCTCAGATCAGGATACCATTAGGTAAGTATTAAAGAATAAGATATCAACAAGACCACCTTTAGGACAAGGTATGGTCATTATGAGTTCACAGTGGTGCCATTTGGGTTGTCAAATGCACCAGCTGTTTTCATGTGCTTAATGAATGGTGTTTTCCGAGAATATTTAGACCAGTTTGTCATTGTATTTTTGGATGACATTCTTATATATTCTAATTCAGAGGAAGAGAATGAACATCATTTGAGGATGGTGTTTCAAGTATTAAGGGAGAATCAGTTATATGCCAAATTGAGCAAGTGCTCATTTTATTAGAAACAAATTCATTATTTGGGGCATATCATTTCAAAGGATGGGATATCAGTGGATCCTGAGAAGATATAATCCATTAGAGAATGGTCAATGCCAAAGAATGTGAAAGAGGTAAGATCATCCATGGGTCTTGCAGGCTACTACAAAATATTTATTGAAGGATTCTCAAAGATTTCACACCCAATCACTTCCTTGCAAAGAAAGGGAGTGAAGTTTCAGTGGACACTGGTCTACGAAAAGAGTTTCCAACACTTGAAACAATTATTTACAGGTGCTTCAATATTAAGGATTGCAGACCCAAATGAAGACTTCATTGTATGCACAGATGCATGTAATGAAGGACTTGGTGGAGTCCTCAGTCAAAATGGGTTTGTCATATGTTATGAATCAAGGAAGTTGAAGGAGCATGAAATAAATTATTCCAGTCATGATTTGGAGTTGGCAACCATAGTGAATTCCTTGAGGAAATGGAGAAACTACCTCATGGGAAAAAGGTTCAAACTAAGAACATACCATAATGGTCTGAAATATTTATTTGATCAGCCAAATCTAAATGCTAGGAAGAGAAGATGGTTAAAATGTTTAAGCCAATATGACTTTGATATAAATCATATCAAGGGGAAATAGAATAAAGTGGTTGATGCACTCAGTAGGAGGGTGCATGAACTACATGCTACAACCATTAGCATGTATCAGACTGATATTAAAAAAAAAATTATGGAGGTTGGAAATGAAGATCTGCAATACAGAGAATTGGTAGAAAAGCTAAAACAGGGTAAGATACCACAAAAGGTGGATAATTATAATTTGGGAATAGATGGAATATTGTTGCAAAAGAACATAATTTTTGTTCCAAATGTCCAGGACTTGAAACATATGATTTTGCATGAAATGCATAATGTTCCTTATGCAGGGTACCCTGGATATCAGAAAACCATGGAAGTGATCAAGAGCCATTACTTTTGGTCAGGTATGAAGAGAGAGATCACTGAATACATCACTATATGTATGGAATGCCAGAAATTTAAAGCTGGGCATAGGCACCTAGCAGGGTTTCGACAACCTTTTCCCATTCCTGAATGGAAGTGGTAAGTGGTGACAATGGATTTTATTACAGGATTTCCCAGAACAAGCAAGCTACATGATTCGATCATGGTAGTGGTGGAAAATATTACAAAAGATGCCCATTTTATTCCACTAAAAACTACTCACAAGACCACAGATGTGGATGATATTTTCATAAAGGAAGTGGCATGATTGAACGTAATTCCTAAAACAATTGTGTCTGACAGAGACCCGGAATTTACCTCGAATTTCTAGATAGGATTGTTCAAAGGATTTATAAAGAATCTGAACTTTAGTACTGCTTATCATCCTAAGTCTAATAAATAGACAGAGAGGGTGAACATAGTGATATAATACATACTGAGGATGTATGTGATGTACAAACCATCGAAATGGGAAGACTACCTGCACTTGGTAGAATTCGCTTACAACAATGGGTATCAGGCATCATTGAAGATGAGCCCATTTGAAGCACTTTACGGTAGAAAGTGCAATACTCCAGTGAGATGGGATAATCCAGCTGAAAGGACGGTAGTTGGGCCAGAGTTTCTCAAGGAGATGGAGGACCAAATGATAAAGAAGAATTTAAATGTTGCCCAAGATAGGAAGAAAATTTATTCCGATAAGAACATAACCCACAGAGAGTTCAAAGTGGGTGATCATGTTTTCCTAAAGGTGAAAGCTAATAGGAGTTCCCTGAAGCTGGGAAGCTGTGCCAAGTTGGCAACCAGATTTTGTGGGCCATTTGAAATCCTAGAGAGGATTGGTCCAGCTGCTTATATGATTGCATTGCCTACATCTATGTCTATTCATAATGTATTCCATGTATAATTGCTAAAGAAGTATATACCTGATGCTAATCATGTTATCGATTGGAATGTGAATCAGGTGGAGCAAGAAGGTTCTTTTCAAGTGCATCCAGTGTGCATTTTGGATTGTAAAAGCAAGCATCTCTAGAATCAATCCATAGGGCTTGTAAAGCTCCAATGGACCTGGTACGGTCATGAGGACAATACTTGGGAGAATGAGGATGCAATGCGGACATAATACCCACATCTTTTTGAGGATTTATGAAAACTTGTTGTATATGGGTATGTGATGCATTGAGGCCAGTGCATAAATAAGGGGAGGGGATTGTAATACCCCTCGACCGAACCCAATTGTAAATGTAATGTAAGTGTACTTAAGCTGGTGAGTTGTTTTGACATCATTTTGTAATGCACCTTTCATGCCATAGTGCGAGCAAGTACTGCGCAGTAAAATGTTGAAGTGTGCACATAACTGGATACCGCGCGCAGTATGGGGGTCAACGAATCTTGTGTATATGATATGTATTATAGGCTGGTGAGCCAGTTATGATAAGATGAGATTCTTATGTTTTGGAATTAGGCTAGTGAGCCTAGATGTTAGAGGTTAGTGCACCTATTTTTTATATGTCACATGATTAATATAAAATACCTCGTTGCATGCAGATCGACCACGATAAAAGAGATGGGGGACTAAACTTCACCAGTTAGGGAAAGGGAAAGACAAAAATGAATATTATATTAATATTCATTTAAAACATAAAGTATGGATAATTATTTTATCCTAAGTTCTAAAGTTGGGGACAAGTGGACCAAAGTAGCTTCCAACATGAAAAGTGTCAAGTTGGGGACATGCATACACATCATGGGGACTTATCTCTTTGGACACCTTCACCATCATTGGGACGAACATCCTTATCATCATTCTCACGATCATTATTATGATGATCTCGCTTATGATTCCTTCCATCATTTAGTCATCCAGTCAATGATTTCATGACCATTTTCACTCACGCAATCAATTATCCTTCATACATTCATCTCACCCTATCTGAGCCTGTTTCCATAACCATTTCCTGTTGGTGTACCTGGTTATCTTGGGAGAGGGATTGAAGAAGTGGGTTAGCAGGCCCGTGGGAAATTGAAGAGGTGGGTTTTCAGGCCCATGAGCAATTCTCTAAGTGAGAGAATTGTTGGGGAATTGATTCCTGAAGGTGCTAAACTGCAGCTACAGTGATCTGAGACTTCCGGTCTGGCCTGTTGCTGAAGACATGGAAGGGAAGTGGGGTAGCAGAGGGACTGTTGAGCAGAGAAGGGGCACACTTCCTTGGGTGGGACATGCATGTGGGGAATGAGAGATTGTAGGCTATTAGTTGAGTGATCACCTGAGACGTAGTATTTCCTATTGTCCATAAGCCTTTAGCTTGGTTAGGAATCCCTTTACCCAGGTGTCATTTAGTCCCAGCTCGGGGGTGACTCACTATTGAGAGTGGTGAATAGTGTAGTCTGCACACAGTTGGTGACAATATTTCCAAGATAAGTACCAATTGTGTAATAAATTTACATGTGGCAGTGTTATTTACGTGCTTATGTTACAATTTATCATATGTGTGATTATAACTATCTGTATGTTTATGGGTATTTCCCTGTATATGTTGCATGTCTATGTTTATTGTTATTTCAGTATGAAATTGTATATTTACAGAACATGATTGTTTGTTTAAATTATGTGTAAAGCTTCTGCAAGAGTGCTACATGTATATGTTATAATTGCATGCAGTTTGAAGAGAAAATTTAGGTGACATAGCTCAGTTGAATATTGGGTATGTTATAGTATGTTCCATAGTGAGAGAACAAAAGTGTTCCCTCGTGTATCTTGGCCCTTTGAAGGATGGGAATGTTACAAATATAGTTTCAGATCTAAGTAAAGCATCTTAGGAGTGGCATGGCCCGGCTAGTGTGAGGTCAAGGATGTTTCATATGGCGAAAGCGATGTAATATGCGAATTGTATTTCTATGTTTTAATAATAAAATGTGATGTCGGTTGCTAAGGGGACATGGACAAGAGATGGGGGATGAATTAATACACAAGAGGGGAAGTGTCTAGGATAATGGCCAAGAGGGTTCCAAGGGGTGATCCGGGATGGGGGTGACCTTGTTACCATTAGTAACTTGGTTATGTGCCACTCCTTAAATTCCAGGTTCTTAAGAACATTTTACTTGAATTTTGATTGCTTAATAAGGTGGAATTGAAGTGTTAACTAGATTGAATCCAAATTGAATTAAATTGGATATTCAACTTATTATATCATGTATCAGTATTTAATGCATTCAATAATCAATTTGTGAAATGTGGAAAGCATCATAAGAACATAAATAAACAAGCACATAAAAAAGAGGGAAGAGTCACTACTTGATAACGGAGTTCACCTGATGTGGGATACCTCTCTGAGACTTGATCCAAAGCTAGAATGCTTCATTCTTCTCTTTAAATAGATGTCTCTCCTTTACAATTGTAAGGGTCATAGTCTCCTTATGAAGACAACATCAATAGGGTGTTATTTGTGTCAAGAATGGTTGCAATGCATTACAAGTTTCTCTCCTAGAATGAGGCATTCTCCATGGATATGACATAGGAAAATTCTCACAAACTTTCTGGAAGCAGAGAAGAAGAAAGAAAGAAGACTTTTGTTATCATGAATTCACCAAGATATTTAGATCCGCTGATCAGATCCAATAACAATTGTTTCCATGATATCTGTCTTGAAGTTATGAGACATCTGACTATGAACTTGTCCAATTCCCATCACGAACCAAAATGTCTCTCATGCACTCAATGTTTCGGTCTACATGCAAGGATGAATAGAAGATGTTTGTTGCATTAGAAAGAAACTTGTTGCCATTTTGAAACTATCCATGTTGTTTCAAACCTGTAGCAAAACATTTTCATGCTGCAATATCTCAAAATAAAAATGACATCATAAATGAAAGGCTTACATTGGGATCTTCCTAAAATGAGCTTGCTGATCAGAAGCTCCAATGCCAAAACAGAGGTGACCAATGGATTCGTAGCATGGAATAGCATAAATTTTACTATCATATGCATCGAATTTTGTTCCTAGTATGGAATTCCTGGGTGCTCCTTTTCCTCTAATCTGAATTTGGTTGTGTTTAAAACTAACTTCTTGGGCGTACTTACCAAGTCGTGCTCCTCTGGTTAATTAGAAACTTGTAATTAAATTAAGTAATTGGTTGGGGGAGGTCTTTAGGTGAAGCTTGTGGGCCTCCCTTTTTGGCACATCATTGCAACAATTGAATTAAAATGGTGGAGTGAACATAATATATGGTCCAACCCTTTCAACCATATACACCATAGTTGTTGCATATATTTCAAACCCATCAAATTTGGGGTTAATCTAACCATTGTAAACCATATTAAAAATTCCACTAGAACCTAGATCCACCAATTTTGGCGCTATTACCAACACTATATGGGACACAAGCATGGAGTATGACTACCATAGATTTGTTGTTGTTTGACTAGTTTTAGTGGACTGGCTCCTAGTTTGGGGGGACTAGGTTTCGACCACCACCAACTTTGGAGAATTGGCATGGGATATTCGGGTTGTTGTTGGCCAAGTTTTGGGGTCTGTTGGTCAGGTCGACCAATGACCCCCATTTTTTTTTTGAATTTGGTTTGGACCTAGCCCAGCTTGGGAATTTTCGGGGTGCCACATGGAACTGTCTAATTGGGCCATGTGGCACCCTACCATTGGCCAATATTTCCCAATCACCTTCCACAAGATGCTGACATCATGCCACTTGTACTGCCACTTATTGCATATTCAACCAACCACATGTCATCCAGTCATCTGTCACTTGTTTTTCGGCCAACCTATCACTTATCACTATGCTACTTTTCCATGCGGGCTCCTAAGTTGCTACCTCGTGGTGGCCTCTGAGTAGTGCCACATGGAAGGGGTCAATAGGCCCAAGTGGCACCTCAAAAATCCAAACATTATTTCCACGTGCCACCCTCTAGTTGGTGCCACGTTGGCATGTTGATGTCAACAAAATGTCATGATGATGTCATCCTACACATTCATATGTTGACATGAGCAGTACGGATGATGAGTTAACCCTTGAATTTTGATTGGTCAACCCTTAACGTTCACCATCCATATCTCATTTGTTCTATCTCCATTTGATGAGTCTCTTACATAATTGGAAATATTGCAACGGGCTCTTTGACTTGGTACTATTTCGATGAGATTCCAAGAATGTTCATTTTTTACCTGTTTTTGGCTTCTAGGACCATTCTAAGTTGTTTGAAACATTTACGGGATTTATGGGTCATATCCTAATCCTCCTGGATCAAGAGGGGAATTACCCATGTATATTAATTCAACCCATTTTACTAAATTTTCTATTTGTATATGAACCTTCCCATTTTTTATTAAGTGTTCCCAAATACAATCATTGAATACATGTAAGAGGGTTGGTGTGAGTGGTCACATCCCAAAATTACTAGGCACATGGGGGTTGAGTACAATCATCTTGGGGAAGAGTGTGATTCAAGAAAGGCAAGCCACACAGAGGAAATTTGTATGGATTGGAACAATATTTTTAGTTAGTCAAGTTTTTTGCAAGGGAGGGAAGGAGAGAGCAAGAAACATAGCTTGAAATTGATGCAGCCATGGAGGCCAAATTCTAGAGAAAGTGAGAGTGTAATTAGATCAAATTGGATCTAGAAAAATTAAGAGTCTGGTTGTCAGGCATGAAGAGTGAACTCATGTGTGAGTTTCACTAAAACATAAAGTGTTTTTTTTGGGTTTGCTGGTAGTTTTTGTAGCAGTAAGTTCCCTTGAGTTCCCAAATCATATATTCCTAGCTACTTGTCCCAGATATATCCTGATAAAAAAATGGCACATTCATTGGGTTAATCTTGATAAATGAATGGAACATCCCTTGGGTATCCCTGATAAATGAATGGTACATTACTTGGTTTGGATAGGTTAAGAGGAAGAGAATTGGTGGAAAATTAGGATAGTTGTAGGAGAATGTTGGCATAGGGGTAGACATGAGGTTCAATGCTTCAATAGTGCACCAAAAAAACCCTAAATACCATCCCTTTCAGCAACACATGGGAAGCAGATGAAGTCTCACCCGAGGTAGAGGCAGGGGGCATTATAGGACTCAAGTGTCTGTAACCAAACTGGGACATAGATCTCTGATTAAAACACTTAGTAGAGCACTTAGACAACAATATGCATTGCTTCATGAGTCTCATTCACATCACAGATTAAACCCTTATTACAGATCAATGCAGTAACAATAAATATCAAGCACTTCCAATCACTTAGAACATAACATTAGCTCATATATAGCATTCATTTATCTTTAATACCATTAAGTACTAAGAAATAACATCAAATGCATTCATCATACATTATAAAAATATCACTAAGCAAATAAACATCATAATTCACATCACACAAAGAACATAAAGAGATTGGATTTATGTGGTTCACCCCAGTGTGGGGCTATGTCCAACAACTTCTTCTTCTTCTTTATTAGTGTTCAATATTCTTACATTCAATCTCTCATGTGCACAAACCCACAACGGAAAAATCCGAAGAGGATAGGATATTTGTGTGCTACGCACAAGATCCTCCTTCCCAAAATCAAGTAAAGGAATAGAGACAACTCATTGTTAGCACAAAGACTCACTCTACACAGTTTTTTTTCACAAAGAAACTTAAAACCTCTTTCACCCAGCTCTGCAAACCTTAACATATTCTTTCACTAAGCCAACATTAACACTTACAACATATTGTGCACATAGCCAACCAAAACTCTTACATTGCTTAGATACTTATTTATACATTTAAAAAAATGCCTAATAATGGGTAAACCCATTGGCCAACATCACATAACCCATTACATAAACCCTAATAAACCCCATGCTTGGTCCACAAGCCCAAACAATAAGTGAGATCTTGCGATCTCAGCTCTGCCTAGCTGCTCCATCTTCGAGCATCCTGTTGAAGTCCCAAAAGTGGTCAAACACGACCAATGTTTCCTCAAAACTTGGTCAAGGGCCAATAGGCCCCCAACACTCAACTGTGACTTGTCCCGAGTCACTCAAATCTGGGAAATTCTCCTTAAAAGGCCTCAATCTTAGCATGAGCTAAATTGACTTGTTTCTTTGCCAGAGCCTCCTGCTTAGTGAACTCTTGAATAATTTTCTCTATAACAGGCCCTTCCAGGCGTTGTTCCACTATCGTAACCACTTGGTCTATCTGCAAGCCTTGTCCTTCAATCTCTTCAAAAATTATGCAGGCTTCTTCCTACACTGACTGTAGTCTCTGTGTAACTTCCATGAATCTACTCTGGATGGCAGTAAATTGCTTCTAGACTACATGTTGCTCCTGTGATATCTTCATTCGCTCGACCGCAGTGAATAGATTCATCTGTGCATGCATGGTGGATGCCTGCAGCTGCGCCTCGTGTAGTTGTGCTTCCATTTTCCTCAGTGCCAGATATTCTATGAGGCATTCATAGGTTTGTGCACTTTGATCACTCAACTACTTACATTCTGAGGTGAGGGCCCTGATCCCTCCCACTGTTCTCTTGGTGGCTTCCTCCCTATGATCGTGCACTTCTTGCGGAGTGCTCGGCACTGCTTGGATATCTAACTCCATTATCCTTACTTGAAGTTGTTGAATGGCCTCAATGAGCTTCCCCACTTGAATCTTGGCTGACTCTTTTTCCTCTTGTGCCAATCCTGACACAAAGCGAAGTTCTTTAGTCACCACTTCTTTGACCGTAGTCTTCTCTACGAGCAGTTGGTCTTTTTCTTTCTGTATCTTTTCTTTTTCCTCCTCCAACATCACTTGAATTTCATCTTTCTCCTTATCGTAGGTAGTTACGCAAGACTACACAACTCGTAGTTTCTCTAAGACCTCCTCCTTTTATTGTTTCAATAATTTTGTAGCCTATTCCTTTTCTTATTGGACTTGCTGAAGTTGGGCCTCTGTTACATATGCTAGTCTTCGTAATTGGGCGGGCTCATCCCCCATTTCTGCAATCTTCGATGAATAAGGTGTAGTAGGTATTGCGTGGTTCAAATGGATAGCTTGTTGTATCTCCTTCAACTCCTTCTGGATTCTTTCGTACAGTGTTTCATGCTTTGCTCCATATCGCTACAAGATATCCTCTAAATCATCCTCCACAACTGCGATGATTAGATCGACGTCATCCTCTATGAGCGTGGCCTTCATCTTGGGATTACTGGTGCACTTCTTCTTTCTTTCCAAAGGTTTCTCTGGATAAGCCTTCCTTTTCTTCGAAGTCTCTGTTCCAACAGGGGGTCCTGAGGTGGTGTAGCTTCACCTTCCTCTTGTGTGTTTTTGTCATCCCCTCCTCCTTTTCCATTGCCTTGGTATTTTCCTCCTCTTTCTAGTGAGCTAGATCCATCTTCTACAGAGGGGTTTCCATCCTCATCAATTTATATATGCTAAAATTCTACCTTTTTTTTTTATTTTTCTTTGCACTGCTTTGTTTGATATTCTCAACTCGGGTGACCAAGGGGCTTCCTATGATGTCCACGTCAAAGAGCTCTACATATTCAAACGACACAAGGAAATTCATCGACAATTCTTTAGTGATCTCCTCCATGCCTTTGTCGGTCATCTTATAATAGGATTGTAACTCCTCCTTGCTCTCATCCCTACATGCAGTGCTATAGATAAGGTGTCGATCTGCAAAAAACTTCGCTAGCGTCTGTACTAGTGCATTGTGTTCAATGTCATGCATGGAAATGTCTCAATATCTCGCTTCAGTTACTATTCATAGGAATGGAACACAACGTTCGACTGAAACTGCTTCGACATGTCATTTGTATACCACAAGGTGGAGAACCTTGTGGCCAACGGCTTCAATGGCTCAACTTATGGAAATGTCGCTCCTTCCGGCATCTTCCAAGTGAAAAATATGATCAATAAAAGTAACCAACTGAAATGGATTTCATACCCTAATCCTATGCTTCACGATAGTATTTCTTGAGCTCGTTGATGAGGTAACTCACCTAGTTCATTTGCATCCCCTACACACACTTCCCAGCGAGGTCTACTATGAACCCAATGACCTATGTTGGATGGTTCTTTATGATGATCTTGAGAGATATAAGTTGGCAAGTGAGGCACACTACACCATCCTGGATAGAGGCTACCTTGTAGCCTCTCTTTCCCTTTTCTACATCACCATAATCCTCCTTTATGTGTTGTTCCAGGGAGCGATCTAAAGTCTTCCCTGGGTAGAACTGTTGAGGGTCTAGTCCATGCATTCTTAGTCCTGTAATTAGGTGGATCAATGTCGTATCCATAGTGATGTGCCTATCGAGCCATAGATATCCTCCATGGTAGCACAATAAGAGGAGTTTAACGCAAGCGTTAACCTCCTGAAGTCATCCAAAGTGAGGGATCTTCATTAAATTCAGTATAGTGGAGTACACTAGCTCCTTAATCCACGGTTGGGAGACTATGCGTGGCTTCTTCCCAATCATCTTCATCAAGTACCTATGGGGTGTGAGCATGGTGTAGTTCTTTTTGTCACCGACATTAAATTCGTTGTTCTTCAGAGTTGGGATCTGTCCCAACTGGGTTCCAACTACGCATATCCTCTTTGGGATGTATGCAGTGATCAACGTGTACTCAAAATCACATGGGATGATGTCACGGTTAACCACACCAGCTAAAGGCGGTATATAATCTAGCAATACTGACAGGATTTTCTTCGCATTGGGCAGATCATCGTGATGATTAATTCACTTCTCAGTTGCGAGGTTATCATGGATAGAATGACATCCATTTGAAGGGGATGCTTGCAGTCCCCCAATCAACAATGCGTATCAACCATCATCTTTGTGAGGATCTCCCCAACAGATATATCTAGCACGCTAGGTTCACCCGAAATTCACACTTGTAGACAAATAGATTGGGTAGGCGAATGGATAAGTGAGGTAATCCAAAGGATGGCGAGTTCTATAAATTACAGCATGATATATAATCTATTCTCTGGTAGCTTGGATAATCACGGGTGGCAAAAAGTGGTCCCGACACATCGTCCGACGGGTTAAATAAGGAAGCATCGTAATAGATTCCTCCAACGGGAAGGAATGCGACCATCAATGTGAATCCGTCTGTTAAGGCGCATTCTCAATGGTCCGCTCACTCATAACTGTGTTTTCTAGCCATTCCAGGGTGTCATTCTAACGGTCCGGTGCCTCCAACGGTCATATAGCTTCGTCGTGGCGAAGTCCCATTCTGTGTGGTTCTGCTATTCCGAGGAGGTCCACGTTCTACAAATCTACCTCCTGTAAAGTATTCCTTCTGTTCTTTGTAGCTTCCTATATTTTTTATAGCTTAGATTTCTTCTTATTGAGCTTCCTGACCTTCTTTACTATGATTTGATCTTCTCTAACAATTTTTGGAATCCTCTTTCCATTTGTATTCTTATTCTCTCTTGGTGAAAGGGATTCACATTGTTGATGTGCTCTTATATATTCTAAGGTTAATGTCCCTTCTCTTACTATTTTCGTGGTGGATATAATTATTTCTTTCACGGACAGGTTCTTTAAGCCTTCCTACATTCTTTCAACTTCGACAACTAATTATTTTGCCCTCTATTGCTTCGACTTATCCTCTTGTTCTTCTATTAGTCACTCTATTTTTATGGTTATGAAGTCCCTCAATTCTTTCTTTTTCTATTCTGTAGCTTCCTCCTCTGCTTTCCTTCTGATCCGATTCTTCTCAATCCAAGTATTTCCTAATAAAAGTGGAAAGGGGCGTTGTTCTCAACAAATTTAATGACTTCAAATTCTTCTTTAGTCGATGTTTCATGAGAAATCATAGGTATATTAGTAACTCTTCCACATAGGGTTATCATATTTCCTTTAAATAATCCTATCCTTCCCAATTAAGGTACCATAACAGGCTTTCCAAAAATTTCCCAAGTGCTTTCTGGCATAATATTCACGTGTGTTTCTTCATCCAATACACAGTCTATGTTGAAGTCTTCTATTCTTGTAACTATGTGTTGGTTTTCTTTCAGGATCTCTGGTAAAATGATGTCTCTGTCATCATCCATTACTTCTTTTAACTATACTAACATAGTCCCTGACTCTTTCTCTTTATGATTCTCCAACATTCTCTTAGCCTCTTGAATTTCTTCAGAGTTTTCTTGTCTCGTGTTCATCTTTTCAAATTTAGCAATCATTCTTGGAAAATCCTCAACCTCATGACCAATAACTTTATAATAAAGACAAATAGGACCCATACCAGGGAATTCCTTAGCAATATGTCTCGGTCTTCTGCAATTATAAAACAATGTCAATTCTCTCTTTCTTTTAAACGATCCCCAATCTTTCCTGTACTGTGCACTAGGATCACAGTGTTGGACCTGCAATCTGCAAAAATTCTTTCTAGGTTCCTACATCCACTTATTAGTCCAAAAATTCTTTCTATACATAGGAATAACATATCTTTCTCTATTCAGATCATTTTTTTCTTCTAACTGTGCCCTGCCATTCAGACTAGGAAACAATCTATCAAACATACCTAGATTCATGCTTTCGAAGCAAACATTTCCACTTATCTTACCCTTACAAGAGCACAAAGATTTAAGATCTTACCTCTTTTATTTAGATCAGATTTCTTTCTTAGCATAGAGATTCGTGAGTCAATTAGATATTGTGCACTACAACTTCAGATCTACGCACAAATATTTCTCTTTTCTTCAGTTCCTAGCAATCACAGTTTCATGTCTAGGCAATGGAACCATTTGTCGGCACAGGGGTAGACGCAGGGTTGAACACTTCAAAAATGCACCAACAAAACCCTAAATCTTGTCCCTTTCGACAACACCTGTGAAGTAGATGAAGTCTCACCTGAGGTAGAGGTAGGGGGGGTTACAAGATTCAAGTGTATGTAACCAATCTGGGAAACAAAGTTGTGATTACAACACTTAACAAAGCACTTAGACAACAATATGCATTAGTTCATGAGTCTCATTCACATCACAGATTAAATCCTTATTTAGATTTCTGTGGTGAGAGATTTGTTTAGAAATTGTCGGAAGAACCACAGTGTTTTTGAAAGCTTGTCAACGTTTCGAATCCACAACAGGATCCATCTTCAGGACAAAAAAGGCTGAGGAAAAATAAGAGAGGAACCCTAATAAATAATGATGAGGAGTGTAGGAAGCCTAAAGTCGGCTAAGTGAAACCCTAGGTTTGAGAAGAATTTTTAAAAATAGGTTTTTAATAGAGAGTTTGTTAATTAATAAATTAAGTGGTTTAATTTAATAATTTAGATGGTGTTAATATTATTATTAATTATTATGTTAATTATAGGTTAAATTAGGTTAAATTAGGGTTAATTTATTGAGGTAGTATTAGTATTATTATTATTGTATTATATGTTGGTATTAAATAGGTTGTTCATGATTTAATTTTAATTACCCAATTGATGTTAGTGATTATTAAGGTATTATGTTGGTTAAGGTTAAGTTAGGTTTAATTTGTAAAAAAGTAATAATATTATTAATAATGTGTGTTATAAGGATTTTAATAAGGTATGTTGGTATAAATTGGTTTTAATAAGGTTGGTTTTAATAATCAAGTTATGTCAAGGTTCGGAAAAGGTAAATGTGTAAGTTCTAGAGTCCTGAGAAAAAGGTTAGTAATGTTTTCTTTTCCGAATGAGCGGGATCCAATTTTCACTAATCTCTAGGCCACTGTCTCTATTTAGGTTATCGGGATTTTTGATGATTTCGATTGCTTCTCTAATTCATCTTTTAAGGAGATGGTCTTCTTTAGCTAAGATTTTGGTGTCTTGTAGGCGTATATAATGCTTAGTTGTGAGAGAGTGTTCGGCTAGTGCTGAGGTGCGAGTTCGTTCATTTTTTATGTCAGCACTATGTTCTTTAATCCTGGTGTTAAAAGAGC
>ML789234.1:98336-122359 GCA_009831015.1 Picea engelmannii | reverse complement strand
AGATCTCATTTTCTGTTTGATGGTATTAAGTGGTCTGAATGAGGTCTTAATCTCCTTCTTTTTTAGGATTTTTGCGATTTTATCAGTGACTCCTTGGATGTAAGGGAGGTAGGCGGTGAGGCTCGGGGTTTGGTTGTTTCTCTGTTGAGGTTTGTTGTTTTCTTTTTCTTTTACTAGGGTTTTCTTTATTGCGTTCTCAATCTCTTTTTCTTTGTAACCTATGTTTTTGAAGACTTTGTGAAGGTGGCTTTTCTCTTGTTCTAGGTGTTCTTTATCTGAAATCCTTATGGCTCTTATGGATAAGGTGAATTCCTTATTAAAACCAATTTATACCAACACACCTTATTAAAATCCTTATAACACACATTATTAATAATATTATTACTTTTTTACAAATTAAACCTAACTTAACCTTAACCAGCATAATACCTTAATAATCACTAACATCAATTGGGTAATTAAAATTAAATCATGACCAACCTATTTAATACCAACATATAATACAATAATAATAATACTAATACTACCTCAATAAATTAACCCTAATTTAACCTAATTTAACCTATAATTAACATAATAATTAATAATAATATTAACACCATCTAAATTATTAAATTAAACCACTTAATTTATTAATTAACAAACTCTCTATTAAAAACCTATTTTTAAAAATTCTTCTCAAACCTAGGGTTTCACTTAGCCGACTTTAGGCTTCCCACACTCCTCATCATTATTTATTAGGGTTCCTCTCTTATTTTTCCTTAGGCTTTTTTGTCCTGAAGATGGATCCTGTTGTGGATCTGAAACGTCGACAAGCTTTCAAAAACACTGTGGTTCTTCCGACAATTTCTAAATAAATCCTTATTACAGATCAACACAGTAATAATAAAGATCAAGCACTTCCAATCACTTAGCACATAACATTAGCTCATTTCTAGCATTCATTGATCTTTAATACCATTAAGCACTAAGCAATAACATTAGATGCATTCATCATACATTATAACAATAGCACTAAGCAGATAAACAACATAATTCACATCGTACAAAGCACATCAAGACACAGGATATACGTGGTTCACCCCAGTGTGGGGATATGTCCTCCCACTTCTTCTTCTTCTTTATTAGTCTTCAATCTTCTTACATTGAATTTCTCCTGTGCACAAAGACACAATGTGAAAATCCACATAGGGCAAGAGATCTGTGCGCTGTGCACCAGAGCCTCACTCTACACAGTCTGTTTTCACAAAGAAACTTACAACCTCTTGCACCCATCTCTGCGAACCTTAACGTATTCTTGCACTAAGCCAACATTAACACTTACAACATATTGTGCACATAGCCAACCAAACTTCTTACATCTCTTAGCTACTTATTTATACATTTAAAAAAAGGCCTAATCATGGGGAAACCCATGGGCCAACATCCCATAACCCATTACATAAACCCTAATGAACCCCATGCTGGGTCCACAAGCCTACAAAATAAGTGAGATCCCGTGATCGCAACTCCACTTGGGTGCTCCATATTCGACATGCCTGTCGAAGTCCCAAAATTGGTCAAACATGACCAATGTTTCCTCAAAACTTGGTCAAGGGCCAACAAAGAATATCAGTTGGGTTGTGAGTTTTATGACTTGTGAGTGGACTATGAAAGAACACCATCTTTTGTGGATTTCTAGCATCAACTCATGCATGAATGGATATTGATATTTGGAATACTCAGTATATGGTTGGGTCGAGTGTTTGTCACAAGCAACTGGTTCAAAAATTCTTGTTTACATATAAGTGTTTTATCTAGTTGTCGAATTATTGATATGTTTTATTGTTCCGCATAAACTATGGGTAATGTGAGTGATTTATATGTTGTTGTAATGAATTTTTTAGCTACATTTCATGTTGATTATTAGCATGTTGTAGATGCATCTATTTTATGGTTATAAAAAATAACTAATTTCTTTTAAATTTGTAGCTGCAAGCTACAGGAAATCGACTAAGAGTAAAAGAATTAATTTGGTAGGCTGTAATTTTTTTTTTTATGTGTATTCCACACCATAATGTCCTTATTTTGGGATGGGGTATGTTACATTATGGTATCAGAGTCAGGTTCAAACACCGATATTTTATGGGCCAAGATAGTTGTGAATTCGTGAAAATTGTTGTTGCATATTTTGTTTGTTACCGATTTGGGGAAAACCACATAATTTAGAGATAAATCCCCAAATTTGTGGGCAAAACCTGAGTTTTAATGAATTCGTACATTTTGATATGGTTAATTAAGTAGAACAGTGAATTTGCATATCGAAATTCGACCTAGAATGGTCAAAATCCAAGTTTTAATGGTTTCCTACAGATTTATAAGCAGTTTGGAGAATCGACGACAAAGATTTAGTTTGATCTTGTGATTGATGGCTAAGATTCACTATTATAAATTTAAAAATTCATAAGGATTCAAAAATTTGAAAGGTTGATGAGATCAATCATTAAGATTAAATTGGGGGTTGTGAAAGGGATGATATCAAAGGTCTAGATCAATAAGATAAAGGTCGAAATTTTTCTAAGTGTTAAAGTTCACAAAGTGAAATCACCAATGGCCAATGGAAAAACCGATCGAAATGAAGAAGAGTTCGGGTCATCCATGAGACATATCTGACCGTCAATGACCGACGGTTGGAGGTTGGTTGAATTCGACGAAGTATTTTCAATCACCAATGAACATCACCAATGGTTGATGGGTCAATGGTTGGGGGTCGAGCAATTTTGGCGAATGTTTGAATCAAGGAAGAGAAGTCATCGATGGTTGATGTGTTTATGGTTCAATGTCGGTTGAATTTGAGGTTGGATGAAGTCAGAGAAGTGTCTGGGTTGTCCAAGGCAATTGGCTAATGGCCGATGGGAAAATATGATGATGATGTGTCATGCCACATCACCCAAGATGACATCTCAGGATGATATGTCATTCCATGTCACCATCCATGTGTCATGCCACATCTTATCCGAGTCTTAGGGGGGCATATAGTTTAAGTTCAGATGTAAAAATCCATAAATCCATATAAGTGTAAAAGGGAGCATGATGAACATGTAATAAATGAATTTAGTTGCTCAAAGTTGACTTTGTCAATAAGACACCTTATAAAAAAGGAAATAGGAAGAAAGTTTAGATCGGGAAGGAGACGTCCCAAAATTGCAGTCATTGCATGCAATGGTTATTCTTAATGGAATCCTTCTTCCTCAACTCTTTCTCTCTTTCTCATGTTTTTTTAGTGTATTCAGCTCATGGATTTTCATCAATGTTCTTATGATTAATTTCATGGAAGATTTTTATGTTTTATCTTCTCCTCTCTCAGCATTAGGCCTTCTAGATCTCATCCCTCAAGATCTGGATCAACGTTAGCAGTTTTCGCGTCAGCCAATAGAAGTGTTTGATTTTCTATGGTCAAGTAGACTGATTTTGGGAAGAATATTCAACAACCATTGGGGATCATTGATCGTTGATGTGTATATGGTTGGGCGTCAGTGATCTAGGAGGATCTCGGTGGCCACCCACTTTTTCAAACTAACTCAAAACAATTTCTTGGCAACTTACTAATTTTAGCAATTTTTTGGGTCCCAAACTTTCGGGGCCATTTTGAGGGCCCATATGATGTTTTTTCATGAAAAGGAACCTAAATGGTAGAATATGGCTCCTACTTACCCCCCTAAATTAATATCCTCATAAATTCTTTTCCATCGAGCTATCGTGCACCCTAAATGGAGATCATATGCAAAAGTTACGACCCTGTGAAGTTGATGTACTAACTTACCCCAATGGGGCCTACATGACTTTTGGTGCTTCATCTCCTAGGGTTAGGTTTTTGGATGTATATGGTTTTGACATTCATGTTTATTTTAAAAATTCCTCTAGAACCTCATTTTACTCATCATCTTGCAAATGAGTGTAGCCATCACATCTATTCTCAGAGATAAGCTTCCACCATTCTAGCAAGCTTGTTTTCAGCTTGCATTTTATAGTTTTTAGCATATTTCTTATTTAATAGAAGTCAAGTTTTACTGTATCTATGTGATAATTCTATAAATGTATGGTTTCATTTCTTTCTCTCATAAATTTAGATTAGTGGTATCAAAGCGGTCTTCTCCTTGTCAGGGTATAAAGAGTTGGGTCTTGAGCTTCTTTCTCTTGAAGAAAACTGCTCTCACATGCCCAAGAAATATTCCATGGAAGGAAAAAATAAAACCGACAGGATAAGATGTCCTTTCAAAATGTTTCTCGAGGAATCCCTTGAGTGACAGAGGAACGAGATGATGGACAAATTTGCACAAATCCTTCAACGGTTGCCAACAAGTGACACATCCACCTCAAGAAGAGGCCCCACCCCCTTCAAGGTATATATCAATTTTGATATTCCTATATTTTAAGGTCAAATATATGAATATGCCATAGATAAATGGTTAAACCTTCTAGAAGGGTATTTTTATATCCACAACTTTTCTGATAGGGAAACGATTACATTTGTCCTCCTCAAGGTCATCCCACATGTCAAAGATTGGTGGGAAAATTTATGTGAACAAAAGGAAATAGAGGGATCCACTTTATATGTAATTGCACCCACTTGGGGTTCCTTTGGGGATTCTATTAAGGAAAAATACTACCCCATTGGAAGTTATGATGACTTGTATATAAGATGGACCACACTGCGGTAGGAAACATACCAAATAGTGTGAGATTTCACCAATGTATTCCATACCTTGCGCACCAAGATGGGTATCAAAAACTCATAGGGACATCTGGTGCTCAAGTATTGCGACGGTCTGCATAGATACATCCAAACAAAAATTGATTTTTTGGAAATCTCATCCTTGGGCTCAACCTATCGATATGGCGTCAAAATCGAACATAAAATTAAACAAAAGACACGATAGTTTGGGTGTGGGAACCCCTCACAGCATAAGTAGGGAAACAAAATCCCCAACCCGTAGAAAAAAGGATATATCAAAGATGGGAAACCTCAAGAAAACTAGTCCAATCCATAAGTAAAGAAGGAAAATGGGAAGACAAAGAAAGATATCAGGAAGTGGTGATTCTTCCATAAGAGACCCTGGCATGACACTATTGATTGTCACTCAAAGAATTCATTGGTGGCCGAGGTAAAATCCTCTAAATCATATGCAGGCTCCAACTCTAAGTCAGATCCTGAAAAGGGGAGATGGATTATTGCGGTGGAACCAAGTTCCACCCTTGCTACTACCAAGATCCTGCTCGACGAACCTATTGAGATAGAGGAAGGTGAGTGCCTATTTCATCCATAGATGTGAGTGAAAGGAACTCGACTACACTTCATCGTTGATAGAAGTAGTTGGAAGAACCTCATATCAACAGAGATCGTCAATCATATAGCCATGCCAACAATGCCACACCCGAGCCCTACACCATCGGATGACTTTGTCAAGGAAGTGATATTTGTGTCAGCCAATAGTATCTCTTGTCATATGACATCAAGCCATTCAAAGATGAAGTATTGTGTGATGTTTCTCCCCTTGAAGTTTTTGAGGTTAATTTGGGCCAACCTTATTGTTGGGCTCTAAATATGTCCTAAAAAAACCTTAGTTTAACATTAATTTATCAACTGTGGATTCATCTTTTATTTAAAGAATATCAACAAAATCTATGTAGATAGTTGTAGAGGCTAAAATCGTGTAGTTAAAGAAAATCTAAGTTTATCAACAATCAAGTTCCTCACACATTCATCAAAATTCTAAAGCTAAGATCTCTACTCAACATAATTATAATATGATCTATAACATGTTGTGAATTAAAGGCATTAACTAAATTTTTGAATTGATCTAACTAAGAAACAATAATTGAATCTATGAAAATGCTTAATAAATTGTTCTACCAATGACTATTTAATCTATTGGAAAGAACAACTATGTACTGTAAATTGAGAAGGAACATGAAATGCGAATTTAAGTGAAAGGAAGAACAACTGTAAATTTAATAAAGGAACAATGCATGTGAAAATGAGAGGAACTGTCAAGCAATAAAATACAACAATGGAAACTGGAACAAAAATCAATAAAATTCCAATGAATCAACTATCTTCTGTAATCACACAACATAACTAATCTATAAAAATATCAACACACTCATAGAATTGAAATCAAATCAATACAATTACAGATCAAGACAGTAACTCCTTCAGATTGGGCCCTTGGTCTTCAAAAGCACTACTACTAGAAACTCAGTATGCAAAAATGGTGAAAACGCCCAAAGATTTTATTAGTTCCATAATTGGTACAACATTTACAAAAGACTGCTTGTACAAAGCAATTCTGAGTTCTGAATTCTTGGATAAATTTCTTAGATGTCTTTATATGATTCATTACCCTCTATATATTACAATGATATGGGTAAATTAAGCTATCTTGAGGATCGAGATATCCTCAGGATTGATTTTACTATTTATAAAGTTTACAACATAGAGAATCAATCTTCCTGAAAACTGCTTTGTGCTTGATCTCTTCATCTTCCAATAGTATATGTATCTTCAAAATATTTGAATTCAACAATATCTGTCTATTCCTGCAATAAAATCAAACAATTCCAATAGAATTTTAGAATTTATCTAATATCACTCAAAAATATTTCTAGAAGACCTTTTAATCATTTTCTATCCTAATTATTTCTAATTGATAGAAACATCAATCAATATTATATCATAAACCATGGGAATAAGGAGGATATTTGTACCTTTTCCTCAAATCAACATACCCCCCAGCTTACCTTCTTTCACTTCCTCATGCAAGCAGAGATCTTACATGTAAAGAAGTGATGTTGAAAGGAGGAGAGTTCGGTTCACTAGGTTTCATGAACCCATTCTTACTTATGAGCTCTTCAAAAGAAGCTTCTTCCCTCTTCTTATTAATTTGATAATCACTCTGGTAACCCTATGGAGGATACCAAATAATAGGAGGACTATATATGCACCTAATCCAGGAAGGTCCTTCATCCAGGATCATTCTGGTATACCTTTCCACACTGAAGGTGGTTGCATGAAAGTTTTTGAAACCAAAGGGTTACCTACTCTTGACTGCATTTGGGAAGGCATCCCATCTTAGTTTGGAAGCAGCACGAGCTTCTTCTTTAAGCCTCCTAAAATATAGTAGAACTTAACATACAACCTCTCGATGGATAGGAGCTAAAGAGTCTACAACTCCTTCCCTCTTCATGAATGTTATGTGTTGCATAACAACTATGAAGGATTTAGGAGGTTCCCCTCTGATCCAGAGGTCTAGCCCAATCTCCCTTTTCATGAAGGTCTTGTGTGATTTATCCCACCTGGTTTGTTTCTTGGTAAAAGACAAGAATTATTGGAACTGTATGTCCCCAATAAAAGAATTAGGGTTCTCTTTTCTGTTTTCTCCCAAGATGAATTTGTGGAGGTACAACTCACACAAAAAGTATTGCACTTTTTCTTCCTGTTCTCTAAAACATGAAACAAACTCAGAAACAATGGTGAGCTCAATTGGTTTTCCTACTCTGATAGATTTTATCCTTATAAACAAATAAAACTCCAATAAAAAAATGTGTAATTAGTATCAAGATCCCTACAATATACTATATCAGTATAGATAGAGAAAATTTATTTGATTTTCTCCAAAGATTTATCTAATTGCCACTGTACTTTTTTTACCTCTCCTTGAGCTCTGGTGAGCTCAACAAAAGTCTCGTTTTCTATTGCTGACATGGATTTAAGTTGTTTGAAAACCTTTTGATTCTCTTCCATGGTTACCATCTCACTCATGCATTGAGTTAGGGTCTGTTGGGTCTGCACCAGATCTGCCTCTAATATGTTAGTGACAACATTATGTTCAGGAGACTGAAATGATTCTTCAGTATGAACAACTATCTCTTCTGTTGCTGGAGTATCTGTCTGGGTATCTTCATCAATTGTCTCCATAGGATTAGGAAAATCTATAGGAAGCACTTCCTTAATTTAGGAAAATGTTTCTTCTGCTACTAGAATTTCTGTTTGAGTTTCCATTTCATGTGTTTCCAAAGGAATCACTTCTTTGTTTTGAGCAGTTTCTTCCTCTGCAACTGGAATCTCTGTTTGAGTTTCCATCTTTGTTGTTCCTTTAGTGGCATGCAACTCTTTCTGTGTCCCAACAAAATTTGTGTGGATTGTTCTTCTGGGAAGAGGATTTCTACCTTGTGTTCTAGGCCTTTTGGATTTCTTCCTCTTGTAGGCCTTGTCATCTTTCTCCAATTGTTTCCTTAGTTCTTTAATTATTTCTTTGAGTCTACCAAATTTCTATTTCAGTACTTTGATTTTTGTTAACCCTCTTTCTCAATATTTTGTTTTCCTTTTTCAATTTTCTGATTTTATTATGACCCTTTCCTGTTGTTTTATGTTTATGGGGAATGCCAAGGTTTTCCTCACCTTGATAAGCTAATGATTGTTCCCATGTTTCTTCTGTTTGTTGTGTCTATTCTACATGGTTGTTTACCTCAATATGATCTTATGGCTATGCTGCATCTTCGGGGAATGGCATCTCTATGTCAGGGAGGTCCATGATAGGGTTTAAAGGAGAAGTTCGTGCTTGATGTTCTTCAGACCTGCTCATGTTTTTAGTAACTAATTGACGTAGACCTCCCCGACCCTCGGGCYGAAGTCCGCTCATAGTATAGTTCTTTGTCTCCTTTCAACACTTCAAGTAACTAACTCTTCTGAGMTTTTACCACAAACTCGAGTCTTCAAAAATACTCCTGCACRCATTCCTTGCGGAAACCCTTCAAATACTTCCAAGTATTTGAATTCTTAGACTCTGCGCACTCTCTTTGCAACAACAGTCCTTCAACAAATCCCTCAGGTTGCAAACTTTGAGACTCTACTCGACCAGTGCACACTTTGCACRGCTCCTGTGCTTAATTTTCACTTCTGCGAGAATGAGAACAATGTTATCCCTCCTGAGCTTTCAGAGATGAACTCTGATTTCTGTCAACACACACCTTGCGGACAATTTTGCTRCACTCCTTGCAGGAAAACTCTTGCTCAGACAGAGAAACAATTGAAACTCATTCCTTACTCTCCCTCTCTTCATATTTTAGACATTAAATATGAAGTCATACATTCACGCATCAAAGAAAATGCATAATAGAGAGTAACAAGCATATATCAATTATCATGTACAAACACATAAAGCAATTGAACACCATGAGTCTGAACTAAAGATCTTTGTATTAATCCAAAACTTTTGTACATGGGTTTTTACTTTACACAGCTCTCTGCTTCTACTCTCCTATGCTCTCTTTGATTGATAATGTTACAATGATACATTATGAGGGTGTCTATATTTAGTTTTCCCTCCGCTCCTAAAATTGTCTAATCTAGAATTTAATTCTACCTACTTACATTTACTAGCATAAATGCCTCTTAATCCTTCAGATGAGAGCGGGATGCTCAAGGTCTGATTACAATAACAAGTATGCCATTTCTTAACTACTTCATTTATGTTTGGCACATCCTACTTCAAAATAGTTTAAACACCTTTGAACATGTGCCAAAAATGCGTTGGCACTACTCGCGCTCGCTTGCTGCTGACGATGCTCCTGCATCATACTCCCTCGCTTGAAAATTTTCATGGGCTCCTATCCATGAGCTCTCGCACAGTCTGTCCATGCTTCTAGATTTTGGCTTCATTTTCCCAGTTGGTGTCTTCAACTGGATGTCCCTTCCACTTGAACAAGTATTCAAAATATTCCCTTCTTCTGGTCCTTTTGCTAATTCTTTTGTCCAGTATGCTTTCCATATGTGGTTTCTTTGCAAATGGCATCTGTTTTGTCCATTGAACCTTTGGTTGTTCACTATATGCTCCATATTTGTATGGGTACAAATCTGAGATGTTGAATATCGGAGAAATTCTGATCCCATTGGGTAATTCAATCTCATAAGCATTTGCCCCAAATTTCTTCAAGACCTTACATGGTCCAATTTTCTTCATTTTCAGTTTATTGTATGTTTCTCTCGGGAACCTTTCCTTTCTCAAGTGTGCAAGAATCAAATCACCAACTTCAAACTAAATTTGTTGCCTATGTTGATATTCTCTACGCTTATATTCTTGGCTCGAGTTCTGCAACCGCTCCTTCACCTGGCTGTGAAGTTCCTTCATTGCTTTGGAAAAATCTTCTGCACTAGCACTTCTTATCTCATCCTGTTCTGAATCCATCAGTTCAGAAATTCCTCTTGGTTCTATCCCATAAACAATTTGGAATGAACTCTGCCTTGTGCTCCTGTTAAGTGAATCATTATAAGAAAATTCCACCTATGGTAGAATGTTGTCCCACTAACTGTGATTTTCAGTCACCAAACTCCTCAACAAGTCTCCCAAGCTCCTATTCACAACTTCTGTCTGTCCATCTGTCTGAGGATGATAAGATGAACTGAACGACAAGTTTGTTCCCATATTTTTCCATAAGGTTCTCCAGAAGTGTCCCAAGAACTTGGTGTCTCGATCTGAGATGATGCTCCTTGGTAAGCTGTGAAGTCGAATGACTTCTTTGAAAAACAGGTTCACAATGTGAGTTGTGTCACTAGTTTTCTGACACGGTATGAAGTGTGCCATATTGGAAAATCTATCCACCACTACAAAGATTGAGTCGAACCCTCTTTGGGTTCTCGGCAGCCCCAATATGAAGTACATGCTTACCGCATCCCATGGCCTCTCAAGTATGGGTAACCATTTATATAAGCCTGCATTCTGCCTCTTTCCTTTTGAATGCTGACAAATTCTACATCTGTTCACGAATCGTTTGATGTCTGCTCTCATTCTTGGCCAAAAATATGACTCATTTAACTTTGAGAACATCTTGTCATGACCAAAATGCCCGGCCAATCCTCCACTGTGTTTCTCCTTCAACAAATTCTCTCTCATGGAGCCCTTTGGAATACATAACTGATTTCCCCTGAATAACAATCCATCCTGGATCATGTATTCGTCCCATTGGCTTTTGTCCCTAAGAATTGGATTCTCAATTGCCTCATACACTTCTTTAAAATCTGGATCATCTCTATACATGTTCCTGAGATCATCAAAACCCAGTGTTTTGACTCTGAACTCCTGCAATAGCAAACATTTCATGCTCAAAGCATCAACAACCTTGTTAGCAGTTCCAGAAATATGCTTAATTACAAAAGTAAATTTCTACATGTATTCAACCCATTTTACATGTCTTTGATTCAACCTCTCCTGTTGAGTCACAAATTGCAAAGCATGATTGTCACTGTATAAAACAAACTCCTTAGGAATCAAATAGTGTCTCCACTTCTTCAAAACCTGAATAATAACATAAAACTCCTTGTCATATGTGGAGTATTTCACTTTGGTTTTGTTCATCTTCTTGCCGAAGTATGTTATCGGCCTGTCTTCTTGGCTCAAGACTACCCCTATTGAAAATCCACTTGCATCACATTTTACTTGAAATGTCTTTTTAAAATCTGGCAACACCAAAATTGGTTGTTCCATGATTTTCCTTTTCAACAAATTGAAGCTTTTCTCTGCTTCTTCTATCCAGTGAAAAGACTTATGTATTTTCTTCACTATGTGCATCATCGGTGCACTAATTCCACTGAAATTCCTGATGAGCTTCCTATAGAAACTAGCCAATCTATGAAAACTTCAAACTTCAAAGATATTCTTTGGCGATGACCAATTCTTACTCACCTCCACTTTATCTGGATCCATCCTCAACTTATCTGCAGAAATAACAAACCCCAAATAAATGAGATCCATCTTCATGAATGAGGATTTCTTCATATTTATCAGTATCTTATCTTGTTGTAGCCTTCGCATCATTGTAGCCAAATGTTTCAGATGCTTTGCCTCTGTTTTACTGAAAATCAGTATGTCATCAAGGTATACTATGACAAATTTTCCGATGAACTCCTTCAGGACTTCGTTCATCAACCTCATGAAAGTGCTCAGTGCGTTTGTTAGACCAAATGGCATGACAAGCCATTCATACAACCCTTCATTGGTTTTGAATGTTGTCGTCCATTCATCTCCTTCTCTCATACGAATTTGGTGATAACCACTTTTCAAATCAATTTTTGAAAAAAATTGGCCCCACTTAAGCAATCCATCAAATCATCCATTCTTGGCAATGGGAATCTATACCTGATGGTTATCTTGTTGATTTCCCTCAAGTCAGTACACATCCTCCAGCCTCCATCTTTCTTTGGACTGAGCACTATCAAAATAACACATGGACTCAAGCTTTCTCTAATCAACCCTTTATCCATTAAATCCTGGACCTGTCTTTTGACCTCTTCATTCTCCTGCGACGTCAATCTGTACGTTGCCTTGTTTTTTAAACTAGCTCCAGGTATAATATCAATGTGATGACTTATACTTCTAATAGGTGGCAATGAACGAGGTAGTTCGTCCACTACTATATCAACAAATTCCTCCAGTAGTTGTTGGATTTCCTCTGGTAGATCATCCACTGTTGTGCTGGTCAAAACAATTTTAGGCTTCCTGACCACAATGAATTGCGGTTCCTCCTTCTTCTTAACCTCTGTMAGAAGTTCCTTCCCACTCATGAGAAGTACAACGTTGCTTACTTCAGGTTTTACTTCCTGGTCCTTAATCGACAACAACATGTGAGTTCTCCCATTCTTCTCTAGGGTGTATGTGTTCTTCCTCCCGTCATGAATCACATTCCTATCATATTTCCACGATCTACCCAGCAATAGATGACAAACATCCATGGGAATGACATCACACAATATCTTATCGTTATATCCTCCTATCTTAAATTCAACTAAAAATTGTTTAGTGAAATTTACCTGATGTCCTTTTTGTAGCCATGAAACTCTGTATGGACTTGGATGTTCAGTAGTCTCCATCTCCATCTTTTCTACCATATCCGTAGAAATGAGATTGTATGTGCTACCACTATCCACAATTACCTTGCATACCCTATCCTTGGTCTTGCAAGCAGTCCAGAAAAGATTGTTCCTTTGCACTGGATTCTTTTCCTCCTCTTCTAGCGTTAAGAGAACTTTCCTCATCACCAGTGATCTTATGCCTTCAACATCCTCTGCCTCAACATTCCACCTTTGTGCTTCAACAATGTGAGTCTCACCTCTTGCTTTCTTCTTATATAGACATTTATAAGACTTGTGTCCAACCTTTCCACGTGTGAATCATTTCACCACTCCACCTCTTCCTCTTCCTCTACCTCTAGCACGAGTAAAAGTGTTTCCATCAGCATATTGTCCCCTCTGTGAACGTCCACCTCTCTCAGTCTAAGTCTGAGGTTTCTTCTAGTCTTGTTTTGGTTTATAGTTCCTATCCTGGGCAACTGCTTTGCCTCTGGATTGAATTCTCCCTCGGCCTCTGACCTTGCTTTCGGCTCAGCTTCTCTTCAGCTTTCAGAGCCATTTGATAAGCATCTTCCATCATTTGGATGGTCATCATGCTCATCTCATCCTGAATGTCGTATCGTAGACCATTCATATATCTAGCAACTTTTTCGTCATCACTTTCACGATGACCTACCCCGATGTTTATCTTGTAGAACTCTTCAGTGTACTCCTTCACTGACATCAGCTTCTGTCTCAAATTCTGCATTCTCCAAAACAAAGTAATATGGTAATATCTAGGAATGAATTTTTCCTTCATCTTTGCAACCATCTTATCCCAACTCTTGATTTTCTGCTTGCCTTTGTAGCGCCTGTCAACTTGTAGCTCATCCCACCACAATGTTGCATGTCCTTTCAATATTGTGACATCATTTTTGACCTTCCTGTCTTCCTCGACATCTTCAAAGTCAAAATACGTGTCCAGATCTCTAATCCCGTCTAGAATCTCTTCAACATCCAGGTTTCCCTCATATACTGGAATGCCCATTTTTGCCCTGGCACTCATTCTTGCAACCGCCCTAATTAAACGTTCATTTGCTGCATCCTCTCCTGCAACTTCTTCTCCTTCATGTCCAGCTTCATCTTCACTTTCATATTCACTGACATCTCCAACACTGGTTGTGCGCCTTTGTTTTATTTCCACGTCCATGGGTCTGGCGCGTATGTTATGCATCTCTCTTTCCATGGCTGGATTTGGCACCTTCCTACCCCCCTTTCTTCTGGCATTTCCCTCTCCTCTGGTGGATCGGGTGTTTTCCTGTCTCTTCTTCTCAGTGACATAGTGAATCTTTCTTTTCCCTACAATAGAAAGCAAAGAAATCTTTCTATTCTCCGATACCACACTGAGGTAGACCTCCCCGACCCTCGGGCCGAAGTTCGCTCATAGGATTGTTCTTTGTCTCCTTTCAACACTTCAAGGGACTAACTCTTTTGATCTTTTACCACAAACTCGAGTCTTAGAAAAGACTCCTGCACGCATTCCTTGCGGCAACCCTTCAAATACTTCCAAGTATTTTAATTCTTAGACTCTGCACACTCTCTTTGCAAAAACAGTCCTTCAACAACCCCCTTAGGTTGCAAACTCTAAGACTCTACTCAGCCAACGCACACTTTGCACAACTCATATTCTTAATTTTCACTTCTGCGAGAATGAGAACAATGTTATCCCTCCTAATCTTTCAGAGATGAACTCTGATTTTTGTCAACGCACACCTTCCGAACAATTTCGTTGCACTCCTTGCAGGAAAACTCTTGCTTAGACAGAGAAACATTTGAAAATCATTCCTTACTCTCCCTCTCTTCAAATTTTAGACATTAAATATGAAATCATACATTCATGCATGAAAGAAAATGCATAAGAGAGAGTAACAAGCATATATCAATCAACATGTACAAACATAGAAAGCAATTGGACACCATGAGTCTGAACTAAAGATCTTTGTATTAATCCAGAACTTCTGTACATGGGTTTTTACTTTACACATCTCTCTGCTTCTGCTCTCCTATGCTCTCTTCAATTGATAATGTTACAATGATACAATATGAGGGTGTTTGTAGTCGGTTTTCCCTCCGCTCCTAAAATTGTATAATCTAGAATTTAATTCTACCTACTTACATTAACTAGAATAAATGCCTCTTAATCCTTCATATGAGAGCGGGACGCTCAAGTTTTGATTACAATCACAAGTATGCCCTTTCTTAACTAATTCATTTATGTTTGGCACATCCTACTTCAAAACAATTTAAACACCTTTGAACATGTGCCAAAAATGCATTGGCGCTACTCGTGCTCGCTTGCTGCTAACGATGCTTCTGCATCACTAATGTCCCTAAATTCCCCAATACTTGAGCCATTTCCACCTAATAACTTTTGAAAAAATGATCTGTAAGGTTTTCAAGTGATGGTTGTTCTGTCTATGCATTTTCTTGAGTTTCTTGTGAGGGTTGTTCTTCCTACATAGCTTCCTGAATATTTTTAGGTTGAATTGTCATTTTGCCCCTTCTTCTTTTCACAATAGAGGTTTCAGGAACAACAAATGTTCTTTTTCTCCTCTTCCTTGGTGTTTATGTCTATTTGGTCTTGGTTTTTTCCACCTAGATGGCGTCTTTTTCAATTTTAGGCTAGGGTAGTGGAGTTTCAATTTGGGCACTGCCTCCTTCTTCTTGAACTGTCTCAATTCTCTAGGAGGGAGTTTCTTAGGGAATTTCAGGTTGTTCGATTTGTAGGGGCCTATCGGCCTCGATTATATCACCCCAATTTATTTGATTTTGGATCAGGGCCCTGTTTACTATCAACTTTACTATTCCCTGGTGACTAATTATAGTGACAAGATCTTTAGCCTTATGATTTCTTGCAGCAACTTCATGTAACATGGCATTTAGAAAAAATGGGAAATTTATTACTAACCTATGTTTTAGTGATGCTAAAAATTTGAGGTGGTGCGGTCACACCACATCGTACCTCCCATCACATGTAATATACCTTTGTATTACTCCTGCTAACTCCCTCCATGGCCCGCTGAGAGCACTGGGGTTGAGTCCCTTTCCCTTTTTATCGAGTTCTTCTCCAGGTTATACAAATGATTCCACGACCTCCTTAAGCATTGTATACTTCCCAGTCCACTGTATGCATTCGTTGGAGAGGCTTGTAACCTATTCTATAAATTCCTCAGTGATCAGAATTCATATGTCTCACACCATGGAGACTCCTCTCTATAAGTTCTAGAAAAATGCTAGCGTGATATTCGTGTCATATCCTTCCAATCTGTTGAAGTACTCTGTCCACCCCATACAATGTAAAATTTCCCTTTCCAAGTTAGTTACCTGCAGTAATGTGGGCTCTCGATGTACACTTTGGAAACCCATGTTTTTGGTGAGCAGATGAGGATGACTATCGTTCCCTGCTACAACTTAATTTGACCAGCTTTTGAAACAATATAAATAACAAATATCATAGAACAACAACTATATAAAAATGTGATTTTTCCGAATGTATTGCAATCATTATGATATATCGGTAAATGTGCAAAATATATTCCCCCTCATAAATGGAAAGGTCGAGCTCAACCATCGAAATGTGTGAGTGTAATAATGGCAGGTAGTTCAAGTGAGGGGTGATTACTACGCCGTCGCTGCCACCGAGAAAACACTCATTAATATATTTCAAAAGAACTTTAATGTTAATTATGAACAATCATCACTTTGTGTGGGAAATTTGAATTGACATACCTATGTTCAAAAACATTTAAGGAACAAAAATTCAAATAATTTTAAATTTGTTCATGTATTTTAGGAATATTCCACATATCATAAAGTTGTAACTCTCCCTTGTTATTGGATATAACCGGAATGATAGCCTCATTTTTAGGAAAGGAAATATAGGAGCACACAAAATAACTTGGCGTTTTAAAGGTGAAATTCGATACCATAGGCAGAGCCACTACTGCCAGCAGGCATTCATAGCCTCGACAGGGTTTCCTTTTAACCCATAGATGAGCCCATATACTTAATAAATAGTTTTAATTTTCTTTTCCCAAAAATACCACTATCATGGTTTGGTATCTAGATAACGATAATGCCACTCACTAGATTGTAACTTAAGTGAACAAGTCGGCTCGTGATGAGACATCTTTCCCTTTGACGAAAAAATGCCAAAGGCCATTTCCCTGGTGTGGTAGCCATAGTGGGAATGTCACTTATGTTATTATCCGATGATAGTGGTATGTTGGCTCATGATGATACCCTCTATCCTTTGTGGGAGAGTTTTATTACTTCACTTATATTTAATTTTGTATTTAATCTTATTTTGGGTTCTATCAAGGGAGGCTCATATACTACTTAAGAGTGAAGGATGACGTAAGAAGTGTAAGAATTCCAAGTGAAAAAAATGTTGTTTAGACTCCTTATTATGATATGAAGGAAAATTATCATTCAAGTATATGTAGATATATAGGGGAAAGAAATGAATTATGGTGGTCAATGGATTATGAACAATTTTTAAGATAATTCGGAGAAATTAATCCAAAACAAATTCGATAAGGCATGCTAAATAGTCCACACAAAAATGAAAAATCATTACTTATGATCATTAGAAGTAGTGATGATGAAAATTAATTAGTGAAGGTCATACCCATAGGAGTGACCGAAGTAATAATGGTATGCTTGCTCATGACAAAAGAATCATGACTTTTGAGGAAAAGGAACAACAATGAGAAAAAACGTAGAAGGAACAATAGTTGTTCCTTTCGAATGAACAACTTATCCAAAAAATGAATGATACTCATTATAAATGGAACAATAGTTGTAACAAAAGGAATGGAAAACGTTACTTCAAATGGACGATACTACTCGCGAAGGGAACAAAAATCATGCGAAGGTAACAATAGTTGTCACGTTCAAATGAACGGAAACCATATGAATATGGATCAACCATCGCATGAAGGGAAAATCAATCATACAAAGGGAACAACAATTGTTTCGTTTTAAATGAACAACAATGATGATGTTCAAATTTTAACCATCTAGTTAAGTGATTAGAAACCTCCCACAAGAATTTTCGTTTTAGTGAATCTAGGATTGATTAGTCATCAACTAAATTCATTCAATTTCTATGGGTAAGTTTATTCAATAATCGAAGTATTGGATGGTCTGTTAGTATCATGCAAACATGTTCATATTCTGTAAAAACATGGTTTATATTTATTGGGATTTTATAGGAGCAAGGAACTGAAAAGAGTGTTAATTGTACTCATTATAGTCATCTTTCTCAATTCTTATTCTCTTGAGTGAATATTAAATAGTAAAAGAAATAAAAAACTTAATCAGGTCTGTAGAGAAAGTTATATACAATATGTATAGTGTTGATAAAAATCATCATTTTATGAAGTTGAGGCTATTGGGTTACCTTCCCAGATAGCTAAAATCTAAACAGTAGGGTCCTTAATTCTTGGAAAAAGGATTCTTTTGAAAGCGGTTGATGGTAGAGTCATAATTGATTTCCATTTACCATAAAAGGAGAACTAGATCCATCGATGGTGACTAAGGTGATACTATCGTTATCATGAAATTCATGGATGTTGTATAGTCCAATCCACCTCGTCTATAATTTTCCAGGAAAATCTTGAAATATGGAATCATAGAGAAGCACCCAATCACCTTTCTGGAAGGATTTCTTCTTGATATGTTTATCATGCCAACTAGCTCTCTTCTTCTGAATAACATTTGTGCGTTGTAGGGAGAACAGGGATAATTCGTCTAACTCATTGAGTTGTTGTAAGTGTTGTTTATGTGACTCTATAAGATCTAATCCAATCTCCTAGGCCATCCTTAGAGTCTTGATCTCAAATTCAATTGGTAAGATGGGTTCTTTTCCATAGACTAGATGATAAGGAGAGTAGCCAGTAGTGTTATGTCATGTCATGCGATAGGCCCATAAGGAATTTGGAAGCTCAACTGCCCAATTCTGAAGGTTTGTTGAGACTATTTTTGTCAAAATTGCCTCCAATACTTTATTGGTACTTTCTACTTGTATGTTTGCCTGTGGGTGGTAGGGGGTGTTGTTCCTGAGATTAAAATTAAGGCTCAAAGAATAATGTCAGGCATAAAAAATATAAAGGAATGCTTTTAAAAGGTGTTTTTTCTTCTGTTATCTATATAAGAATTAATCCTCAAATGAAATTAATGATAGAGAAGGACAGAGGTCGTAATTTGTTGTCTGAGTCGATTTATAAAATCAGATGACGTGGGAGAAACTTACAAAACTGTGAAGAAAAATGAGGCATCAATGGAAGATGAATCTTACCCTGTTCATAGTAGAAGAAAATAAAGAATCCACCCTTGAAAGGATATGAGATACAGTGATTGAAGTAGCTCACAAGTCTTGTATTTACTTATAGTGAATACAGAGGAAAATTTGTTTTCTTATCAAATAACTGGTTTAATGTGATTGTAGTAGAAATAGTACTAAATTTCAAACACTCACTTATCAAGGACTAACATAAAGAAATCTAGAGATATGAAATACAAGAGAAAAACATAACTCAAACTACACAAAAGTAGTAATCCCTGTCTGCACTTGTATTAATACTCACAAAAGGAGAGCTTTCTTTATTACATCTGGCAAGAAGCAACCTCAAATAAGTCTTTGATTTAGATATTTATACAAAATGGTCTCAACCTGAAATGGTCAAACTTCTCATAACCTAAAATGATAAGTATTACAATATGCTAACTGAAAGGTCCCATAATCATTTACTCTATCTCTTCTCCTGTAGGTACAAACGTTTCTTCTTCATATCCTCCAGCTCAGAGGCAACTGGCATCTGATCATGAATCATGGCAATAGTAGGTGCAGGTTGTCTCATTTGTTTCTAGATGTGCTAGCTTTCCCGTGTTCAACACACTGGACACATCTACTTACTAGATGCACTACTAACCTGGAAGGTTTTGTTGTGTCATTCGCCTCTAAAACATACAAATTATTTTCTATATGAGGCAACCTATCTTATATTTTCCTTTCTTCCAAAGATATAGTATGTAGTTGTAAAATGGAATTTACTATCCACTTGTTAATTTGGATAAAGTCGATTTGTTTCAATTGTTGGATGGTCATTCAAACCTCGTCTATGCTTGTTTTAGCATTAAGTTGATTTTTTGCTATGTCAATCTGCCCCAGGGCCTGAGAGATACTATCTCTTTCAATGTCTAGTAACCCCTTGTCAAGTGAAGATAATGCTTCCTCACAAGCCTTATTTACTTCCCTGGCTGGTATTTTGCTTTTAGCCAGATTTGTCTCACATGTCTTCAGGATTATGTCACCTCGGGTTTTCTCTGAAAGAGACAATCGAGGGATATTTTCCATTTCATCCCTTTTTGCTATTAAAATGGCTTCCTAGAATGTAGCTCGAGCTACAATGGCTTCTCTTTCCTTAATGTAAATGTCTTTTAGAGAAAGGTCTACCACCTTATAACAATTTTGAACAACTTCCACTTTCATAAAAAGGTTTTGTTGGGCTAATTACAACTTCTTGTGCACCTCCAATTCCAGAGCTTGGAAAGGTGCCATCTCTACTACTGTAAATTTAGCTAAATGTAGCTTGGCCTAAAGTTGTTTGATCAAATATTCTTGCTGAGTGGATAATTCTCTATCAGCCTGTGAATTCCTTTGAAACTCCTCAATGTTCGCTTGCAACCATTGAATTTGATGCCTCTCATAAGCTTTGATTTGATCAAAATCCTGGTTCATCTTATTTTTTCCACTATGTTCCATAGTCTTTATTTGGTTTTGCAACTGTCTCACTAACAGATTCTTTTGTTTCAGTTCTTCTGCTAGATTCCCTACTGAACATCAATTTTCCCTTAAAAACTCCCCTAGTGAGCCTGTCATTTCCATAGCGAAGTCTGCCTCATCTAAGGCTTGTCCATCACACAAAACTCTGTGTCTTTTGACAGTGGGACCCTCATTTTGGTGCATTTCTCTTTTAACTATATCCCTCCTCTTATTGTTGAAAAACAAGTCGAAGGGGGGGCATTTCTTCAGCCGAAATAGGAGTAAGATCTTCTATAAATATGACTTTGGCATTTGGGTTCCCCTGACTAGAGTATAAAGGTGTTACTGACTTGATAGGACTACCTATCCAGGTGCATGGTTGTTTCCCTGCTATGTTAGTAGCCGATTTTTCTGGTGTGGACGGTGGTGTGGATGAGGGTGTTTCATGTCCCTTTTTTAACAAATCTTCAATTTGATCTTTAGTTTGATTACCAGGTGAATTTGGCAATGCGGTATTTGGTTTCTATGTCAAAACATCAGTTTTTTCCAAACTCTCTTGAGTGTCTTGTCCACTCGAACTTCCTGTTTCTAAACCCTAAGTCACAACTTCCTATGTAGATGGAGGTATCTGGGTTTCTCCCTGTAAGACTTTAGGTAAACTATTTCTTCTGTGTCTTTGGAAATTGTAGAACTTGGCTAATTTATCTAGAGCCATAGTTTGGACTCTGCTCAACACCTCCTAGTATGACCTTATTCCCTAGAATATTTCATCCAATGGGGAATTTTCATGCTCGTATCTCTTTAGATTGTATAGGGCTAGGTGGTTTTCCATGATATTATGGGGATAATTCTTCTTGAACTCAATATCAACCAGCTTAATGTCTTCTAGGGCTGCAGCCTCCACTTTTGAGTGGCCAAAATTAAACAATGAGAACATACCAATTTGTAAAGGGAAGGTTGGCCATACCTTTTTCTGCGACGCTTTTAATTCTTTTTTGATTCCCCCTGTTACAGTTTGATAAGCTATCTCTCGACACACCATCCAATCAAGCAGAAAGTTTGGTAAAGCATGTGGGGGAACTGAACAACCAAAAACCTTGATGTAGGAGAAATGTTCCTCAATGTACTAGTCTGCTATTTTCCCTAGGTTGGTCATGATCTTGTCTGAAATCATGGGAGGTGGGAAACCATAGAGATCAATATGCATCAGCACCACCACATAGTTGCATATTTCGTAGAAGAAATATTTTTCTTTATCCTCCCACAATTTGCAGTGATAGAAATGTATGGGCTCAATGTTGGTTGGAGTCCAACTCTAGCTCATCAAAGTTAACAACGTCATAAAACAAATGGAATCCATAATGTATGTCGACATGTAGAAAGGGGTAGGTTTCCCTTTGTATTTTGACGACTAATATTATGTGATTTCCTTGGCCTAATTTTCCGATAATATCTTGGCCCAATTGAAAGAAAAACCTTTTGCAACTTCATGCATGATTCGTACCCATGATAATAGGAAGTGAGCAGAGGTTTCTTTCCCAAAAAGTCTACATAGAATCATGGCCAGATACATCATATATGTGTCTAATGATGCAATGGCATATATTCCATGGGTGTCTGCTCTAAACTTCTCAGGGTGTTCCCACCAGTTCTTGATTAAGTTAGGGTAATTATTTCCACCTTGTGTGCACTCTTCTTCATCGAACTCTATTAATAAAGTGACATTGTAACTGTATTTGAAAGTCAAGGATAATTTGTACATCACTTGTATATGTTCTGGTGGAAAATACCCAATAACAACTTTCTATGAATTGTGGATGCTCTTGGTTGAGAAGTCAACATTCTTTAGGGCCCAGCCTATCATGTCGTTATACGACATGAGTTTTAGCCACGTGGCTATTTTATGCGGATCTGATTGAGCTATGTATTTGATCTTCGTCTCCTGAGTTTTGGTCACCTCATAGCTCGAATATTTTGGGTAGTTAATCAACTCGTATTGTAGGATATCAAACATCTGCATCTAGGATTTGATGGTATATACAGCTCTCAGCAATGTGTCTGAGAGGAAATTTGTGTTCTGGCTCGTGCTTTCACTAGCCGCTTTAGCCATTTTCCACAGATCCATGATAGTAGTAAGCTCAGAATTGTGCTACCTGTTATAGGGAAACGCATAAACTTCTTAGTCTTTTAAAGCTTGTTGTTATATGAAAACGCAAATGGAATTCAAACTTCAATATCTTTTTTCACCTTAAGTGTATCAATTTACGAATACCTTTACTGACAATGTATTTTTTAACTTTAATGAAAAATCTAGGTGTTGATCTGCGATCTTATTCAAAATCATTGTCATTGAGTTGTAATTAATGCCATTAATATTTGGGGGTTCCAACCAGGAACTTGAATAAATAATATTTGAAACTTTCTGAAATTCAGTTTAGCAAAAACTCAATTGAGAGATAATCTTGTTTAACCTATTAATTAATTGTGTTTATCGTTAAGTGTTTCTTGGGTTTCCAGACTTTGGGATTTTGATAGTATCTCAAGATAAGATTTCTGAAACTTTAAATCACAAAGTGATTAATCATTTTCTAATTGTCTTTAATCTGTAATTAACCTTGCTGAGTGTTTACGGTATTTCAGGAGTTCAGACTTCGTGAATCTAGAGTGTGATGAATGGTGAATATCTAAACTCTAGATTCCTGAAGCTTACTATTTAAATTTTAATTGAGGTTTAGATTTTAGGTATTTTCGGTTTTGTGCGTCGGTAAATCAACTTTATTACCTCTTCGACAGGCCATTACCCATAATGATGTGTCAAATCTTATTGGGGTACACGTGTATTGGGACTAGGATCCTTAGAACACTTTTTAGACATCGAGACTTTGGAGTTGCAACATGGTGAAACTGTTAAGAACCAAATACCTGAATAGATCTTCCAATATAATAACCACAAATATTGAATACACAATAGATCCACAAAGCAAGATAGAAGAAACCACACATTATTATTACCAAACCCTTGAGGTAGGGCAACACCATACAATGGATCCTATTATGGAAGGGATCCTCTGCTGTTCACTTGCCTCTTCAAGGGGGCAACCTCCTAATGAGATTCAGCTCCAAATACAATAATTATCTTCATGTCCCATTACATTGCTTGAACCCCTTTATATAGTGCTACCATCACCTCAGAACATTCTAGATGAGGAATCTTCTAGAAATAGAACCTTCTAAGAAGTCCTCTTACATTTATTATATCTAATTACCCATTTATTATATCTAACTACCATAGTGGGCCTTATTTAATAATATAGTGGACCTAGTCCACCTTAC
>ML789234.1:79871-98198 GCA_009831015.1 Picea engelmannii | reverse complement strand
AGCAAAATATGGAATGAATAATACCACTATAGAATATGTAGACTGAATGTTGGTAACTAGCTCCTGATGTGAGACATTGATGTTCTCTACAGAAGGTGGAGTAGAGTCATCAAATAAAATATGAAAGTGGTTGTCATCCGAGAAATGACAACTATCCATATACCAATCATCACAATCTGCCTCAAAATCATACCAAGCATATATTTCTTGATTATATTCATTCCTGAGACCCTCCATAAGAAATATCTCCTGCATGTTATTCAATGAATCCTGAATACTATGAAAACTATCATTGAGGCCGTCTGTGAGGCTATCTGTGAGGCTGACTGTGAGGCCATGTGCAAATGCATCCAATGTGTGAAACAGTTGGGCTTTGAATGATTCAAGAATTTCTTTAAGGTTTTGAGAAGAAATATCCATATGACCACCCTATGAACCCTTCGGTCCTGCAGCCGTCATGAAAAAACCCACAAAAAATAGAACAATAAGTTACAACAAAAAATCGCGGTTTTTTTTCTGAAAAAACCCTAAAAAACTGTTGAAGTTAAAATGCTCATAACTTCACTTCCCGGACTCCGTTTCGGCTGATTTTTGTTTTGAAATTGGGTGAAATTGTGAGAGGAACTCAGATTTGTAATTTGTTTGAGAAAATTCAACCTCCAGCTACTACATAAACAAAAATAAATCACGTCGCCGTACGTGGAAAAAACTCTGAAAATTGCAGATTTTAAAACTTCAATATCTTCACCTTCCGGACTCCATTTTGGACGATTTTTTTTTCAAATTGGGTATTTTTCTGAGAGGAACTCAGATCTACAACACTTTTCTGAAAAAAATTCACATAAATGTACCAAAATTTTTGAGAATGTCGCGGCCCTATTTTTTCTGCTCTGAAAAAAAAAAATCTGCAAAAATAAAAAATGTTTGCCCACAATGTCTGCCCAAGGAAAGTGCTCTGATACCACTTGTTAAGAACCAAATACCTGAATACAAAATATCACAATAGATCCAAATATATATGGATACAATCACCACACAAGATCTATGAAACCATATAGAAAACCACACTTTATTATTACCAAACCCTTAAGGTAGGGAAACACCATACAATGGATCCTATTATGGAAGGGATCCTCTCCTGTTCACTTGCCGCTTCGAGGGGGAATCCTCCTAATGAGCTTCAACTCCAAATACAATACTTCTATTCATGTCCCATTACATTGCTTGAACCCCTTTATATAGTGCTACCATCACCTAAAAACATTCTAGATGAGGAATCTTCTAGAAATAGAACCTTCTAAGAAGTCCTCTTACATTTATTATATCTAATTACTCATTTATTATATCTAACTACCATAGTGGGCCTTATTTAATAATATGGTGGATCTAGTCCACCTTACATTGAATGACCTCCACTATTATCACTACGGGTCCTCTGGGGCCCCCCACTACCTCTCTATCTACCTTACAGAAACGCTCAAAGTGTGAAACTTTGAAGCTCAAAAATCCGAAGAATTTTCTAGAGGCTTGACCTTTTTAACAATCAGGCGGATCCAAAAACTCGGGGAAAAAGGGGTCGTTCAATCGATGGGGAAACTTAATCGATGGTGGACCTTATGTGTTCCTTAAGGATTAAAATTTTAAAAGTGTTCCAACATAGACTCCATCTAGGGATTGCGTCTCCCTGCAAGGCATGGAAGAACTATATACCAAGTTCCTCTATTGGGTTAATGGAGTCATCATTGGTTTTCTGGGAAACACCTTTGAAAAATAATACAAAAAGAAATTAGACTTTAGCCTTGCCTCAAAAAAATTTCAAAAACTTAATCATTCACCGATCTCGAGTTTAGGCTATTAATAGTTTCTATTTTTCTGAAATTGATTTTAGATTTGTTTAACATAATCAAAACAACCATAACCAATCTATCAGACACTGGTCGATTTTGTTAGCATCAAGGAAAATAAAATTTATCGATTTAGTTTCGGGAGTCCCTTGTTAGCTTAGAATGTAAATCTTGTCGAAAAAAGAACTACCTAAAAGAGTACATTATATACATGTATAACAGCCTTGCAGATATCATAGACATTGCTTCACTTCCAGTGAGCATGTTCAGTACCCCGGTGAAGTTATCTACATTTCCCATTGAATTTCCTTTCACCACTTCAATTTTCACTTTGTTGAGATGAGGGAAATCATTTAAATGAATCTCCTTTCATCATTGCTTTTGGACAAGATGGGGACAATTGAATTTTGAATTTCCTTTCACCATCTGTCTTATATTTTAATATTTTTGAAGTGGGGGCAATCAATTTGTATTCATCATACATGGGATGATATATGTTTATAATTTAGCAATGAAGGTCTATCAACCCACTTTGATTTACTCCAGACTAATCCTCTCATGACCTTCAAAACACCTTATCCTATAAGGAAGTTCTCATGGAAAGTTCTTATTTTCTAGGGATTTTCCTTGAGAAAAACTAATAAGTTCAAATCTTCTAGAAGGGATAAAGTAGTTAGGATTAGCCTAGACATACTTTATTTTAGTTAAAATTAGAGGAATCATAAATATTTTTGCCCACTCTCATTTTGAAGGTTTGGTTTTTTAGGCTTCCTGATTCAAGGCAAAATCTGTCTTACTTTGAATATTTAAGATCAGGTAGTGAAAATTAGGATAGAATAAAAACATTTAGACGTGCGTGGAGTTGGAGGTTTTGAAAGGGATCTCATTTCCACTCCAACCTACTTCTTGATTAGTGAGCTTCTTTTATTATTATTTTATTTTCCTTTTACCTTCGTATTATTTTCATTTGATTCAAAAAATTTAGAATCTTGGATTTTTCTAATCTTTGATCAGGTGACCATTTTACATGAGTACAACCTTATTTAGGTTTTATAAGGTTTCTTTTAGCATTCTTGTTTGAACAATAATAAGCATAGAATTTCATATCTTGGATTTCATTTGTATTTTCAACCAAAACCTTTATTAATTTATCACTTGTTTTGCGAGAAAGACAACCATTCTGAAAAGTGAGTGTCGTTTTCTGATACATCTTTATTTCTCAACTATTGATAAGTATTCTGCCTGAAATTAAACATGAGAAATGTCAGAACTTTTGTAGAAAACAAAAAGATATGTGTTTTTTTTATATTTATGTTTTTTATGAGAACAACAAAATTGGTCTTATTTACAATAAAATTAAAAACTTACCAAAGAAATGAAAAAATGCAAATCAAAACATGAAAATCAAACATGAAATGTACAATGGGAATTTGGAATCTGATTATTACATGAAGTGTTTCAGGTAACACCCGTTGATAGGGGCGTTAAGTATTTTCCCATCAAGGTTTTCTAATAATAATGAATTATTTCCGTCGGAAGCCACGATCCTGAAAGGTCCAAACCAGATGTGATCAAACTTGTTGTTCTTTCCTGCATATTCTTTTCTAGCATCCCACTTCAAAACTAGGTCACCATAGAGAAATTCCCTATCTTTAGATTTTTAATCAAACAAAGCTTTCATATTATCTTGATATGTCTAAAGTTTCTCATCCACCTCAGCCCTTTTTTGCTTGACTTCAATTAACTGGTTTATTCTTCTGGTAACATCATTCGGCTCTTCCTTTGCGTATTTCCAAATATTCATCATGGGAAGAGAGAGATTTATGGGGAGGACCATGTTAGTACCATACACCATTTGGAAAGGAGACATTCCGATTGATTTCTTAGTGTCGATTCGATTTTCCCACAAAGCCTATTTCAAATGAACATGCCATGATTTCTTATTTTCAGTCAACACCATTTTTATTATGTTGATTAGGCTCTTATTCGATGATTCATCTAATCCATTTCCATGAGGATAGTAGGTTGTGTAATGTCCTAGTACCATGTTGTACTTTTGACAAAAACTAACCATCGCCATGGATTTGAAGGCTCGGGAATTATCCGTAACTATCTTCTGAGGATAGTCGAATCTTGATAAAATGTTTTCTTCTAATAAATTTATCACCACTGAATCTATATCATTTCGTGTCAGAATGGCCTCTACCCATTTAGTGAAATAGTCTGTGGTGGTTAAAATCCATTTATGTTGTGCACTATATTGTGGATGTATTTCCCCGATAAAATCCAGACCCCATTGTTGAAATGGAGCTTATGTTTTGATTGGAATCAAGGGTAGTGTGGGAAGCTTTTGCTTGCATGATTATAGTTGAAAAGAGTTACAGGATTTGACTTTAGTATACATGTCAGTAAATAATTTCGGCCAATAGTATCTAACTCTCATGATTTTATAGGGCGTTTCCCTCTAGGTGTGGTGTCCTCCACACACCCATTCATGAAACTCCTTTATAACATTCTTCTTTTCGGATTCTATCAGACATCTTAGTAAAACTCCTAGGGGATCCTTCCAATACATTTGGTTGTTGACTATGCAATAGTTTACCATGTGCAGCTTTAATGTTCTCTCCTTAGAAGGAGGCATATCACTTAGGCATTGAAGAGTAAGGAGGTATGAAACTATGTCACCATACCAAGCAGAGGAGGAAATTTTTTCTTGAATATGAGTTGTAGGTGTTTGATCATCAAATTCTTCTATATATGGAAGGTCTCCGTAATATTGTATATGAATTATCCCCAGTGCTATGAAATTTGATTCGGATAATAGCTTATCCATGCCTTGACCTTTGACACGTTTAGTTGGTTTTACCTCAAGATCGAATTCCTGAATCTTGGCTAGCCATTGAGCCCTCTTTCTGTCACTATCTGGTTGAACCAATATATCTTTAACATAGTTGGTTGGTATGTAGGCAATTATTTTGGAATGAAACACATAAGTCTTGAAATTTTTGAGGGCCTTCACCATAGCGTATTCTTGTTTTTCCAGTATATCATATTTCAACTTGACGTCTTTGAGGATTTTATTAAAAAAATCTATCGACTGCTTGAAACCTTCATTGTTCTTCTATAAGAGCACGACTGTGATAATATGTTCAGATGTGAATGAAAACATCAGGAACTCTTTCATGTAGTCTGGGCTTGCCAACACTGATGCTTCCCCTATTACTTTATTGATGCGTTTCAAAGTATGATTTATCTTCGGTTTTCCATTTGAACTCGCTGTCATTTTTTAGCATATCTATAATCAGTTTAACAATTTAAACGAAATTTGGAATGAAACTTCTTAAAAAAAATATTTTTCCTAAAAAAACTGGATTTCCTTTTTGTTTCTAGGAATATTGATTGTATATATAGATTCAACCCTTTTTAGATTGATTTGATTCCTTCTCTAGATACTATGTGGCCTAAGAGTTTACCTTCTTGCATGATTATAGTTTACCTCTCTAATGGGACCAGTCCCCTCGGAATGTGATTGCTAGGCAACTGAATAATGTCATGCTTTGCTATTTTACTCAGCAACTCACCCCCATCAAACCTTTCCTCAGAGACAAAATTTTGGTCGATATGCATTTCTGAAAATTCTTCAATAGTCTCCAAGAACCTTTTGATCTCGAGATCATCCTCAAACACCTTCCAATGTTTGACGTTGTCAGGTATGGAGGGCCTGTATTTTACTTCTACATCATACCTTAGTTTGGGCGGCAAGGGTACTTTGAAAATGCTTGCTGATGTAGCCAAGGAATCTGCCACTGTGTTCTCTTCTCTTAGGATGAAAGATATGTTAAATGCTGAGAATAAACTGTCAATTAGGTCCCATACCTCATTTCTGTAATTCCTGAGTCGAGGATGCTTGGCCTGATAAGTGCTTCTGATCTGCTGGACTACCAACTCGGCATCTCCGAACACTGCTACCTCTTGAATTCCCATTTCCCTTGCAACTCTTAATCCTAGGATAAGAGCCTCATACTCTGCCACATTGTTGGTGGTTTTGAATTCCAGCTTATATGACAGGGATATGGTCTCCTGAGCAGGTGACATAAAAACCACCCCAGCTCCAGCGCCTTCTCGGGAACAGGCTCCATCAAAAAACATTTTCCAGATCGGGGTGATGGAGGGAGGAACTTCAGGGGAAATAGTGGGATGCTTTCTGAGTTTCAGAGGAGGCTAGGGGGCATGGGTGAGTTGCAGTAAACTGGAGCCTAAATCAGTTTCCAATGCAAAGATGGGATGATTGGTAGGGTTGGCTTCATCACTGATTATGTAGGCCAGTTGGGCTTCCCTGTATAGTCTTCTATGCTCCCCCTCCGAACACTGGGATGGTAGCATACGTGAGGTCCATCTGTAAGGTTCCCCCCAGTATTTTTATCCAAGATCTTGACAACAACATACCGAACTTGGGGGGAACATCAGCCACTACAATATCCATAACCACACTTTTCATGGGCAGTTTAAATAAGGTCACAACCAGGTCTTTAATAACTCCAAGACACTGAACTCTCCTGGAGTCAAAAGAATAGAGGTCATGATAGGCTCGGGTGACTTCTAGTCCTAACTCTTCCATGACAGTTTTGGACATGAGGTTGTGAGAAGCCCCTGAATCCATCAAGTAGTTGTGCAGTACTTTATCATGTATGTTCATGGATGTGTAGAAGGGAGGGGATGAATCGTCTCTATCTTCTACCATGGGACCTAGGAAAACAGTTGGCTTTTCATCTTGGAGGTTTATGGAGTCTGTGGGAAGGCATGAGGCTTCAGACTGTAAACTCTCAGAGAAGCTCTTTTTGAATTCTCCATGTTTAATTAGCTCAGTGAGGGGCACAGGGATTCTGATCTTTTGAATTTCATGCTTGAAATTAAAAGAAGATGTAGGCTTTGGAATTTCTCTTATTTCAGGAACATGATTCTGAATAATAGGAGAGGGGGGTTGGGCCTTCTTACCTTTGTGAGCGTCTGCTACTTGATTAGCAAGTTTCTCTGTTCTAGTGGACTGCTCAGGAATATCAGGTGCTATTGTCTTTTTGTCAGACCTCAGGTTATACCTGCCTCCGCTAGCCTTGTCTCCTTTTCTCAATTAATTTAGATGACTATTCATGAGAGACTCCTCATATGCTGATTGAGTCAGATGAGGGAAAGGGGGAGTTTCCCTGAAGCAATGGATCTTTGGCTCAAGCTCGTCTGTTTCCCCTTCTTCATCTTTGGCTACAAAATTGTTCTGTAAGGGGGCCTGAATTCTTTGGTCTTCTTTGTCTCTTCCCCTTTCTCTGTGCATAGTCGAGGGAGTGATATTGTTTGGCCTCTTGAAACCTCCTTTTTTTTCGACACTCTGAGGGCCCTTATACACTTTACTTCTTTCCACCTTCAGTCTCTCCATCTCTTCAGACAGAAACTTCATCATCTTGGTCAGTTCATCCACTTGAGTGTGGGGTAGCGATGGGCCAGAAGTTGAGGCTTCGGACTTTCCCTTTCTTCTGTCTGTGTCGGCCTTGTCCCTCAGTCTGTCAGTTGCTAATATGTTGTATTCTAATTCTATGGCTACATCTTGCATTTGAGTTAAGGAGGTGACTCTTCTTTCTCTCAATAAAAGGCAAAAATTAGGGTCAAATGCACCAGCATAGGAAATTTGGGCAGAGGCTTCTGAGGGATTTATCTCTGCAGGAATCCTGTTATACATCTTATTGAATATTTTGGAGAAGTCGGAGACAGACTCTCCTTCCATTTTCTTCAGAGACCCAAACTCCGTCATGTAATACATGAAATACTTCCTATCTCCTCACTGCCTCAGGAAAACACTATCGAGGGCTTCAATTCCAGCAATAGATATGGGGGTCAACCCTCTAAACCATTTCCTCACCTCACCATCCAGGCTCTGGACGAAGACTCTCATCCAGGCATCTTCATTTTCAATGTTTAGGTTGTCTGCATAACTGTAGAAAGCAACTGGATGCTCCTCTGTAGTTATATCCCCTTCTCCAGTGAACTTGGGCATGTATTTCAAGTAGTCTCCAACAGGGAGAGGGTTCATGGGATGGGGTAGGATTAAGGGAGCATATCTAGCCGCGACTATGGCCTCCATTCTATTCAGAGGTGGATTAGCACCAGCCATAGTAATATTAGGGAGAGGAGAGCTTGGAGGAGAAGGAGTGTGAACGGGAGGTGTCGGAAAAGAGATTCTTGAAGGAGACAACGGAGAAAACAGAGAGAGAGCTAAGGGACTTGAATGTGCAGATGCTTCTTTCTATGCAGTAGTAGCAACAAAAGGAGGGGTGGTGAAACCTTCTGAGGCCTGAGGTCTGTACTGAGGCACACTTCCAGGGAGGGGGGAGTGACAAGGATCTCTCTCTCTGATGCTAGACTAGGAGGAGAAAACTCAGCAAGAACACTCCCGAAATTCAGAAAACGGGAAACCTAAGAGAAAGGATGACTAGGAAGCTGAGAATAAGAAAATGGAGTTTTTACGCAAGGAGGTGGGGAAATACCTGATCCAGTGGCGAAGCTTTCTCCTTGAGAGGGCTTCCCTTTTCTGATAATCACCTCTGGATTTTCTTCAGGCGTGGCCAGAGGCAGCTGTGGATGGGATCGCGTGTGTCTACCGCTGGAAGCCACAACTAACCTAAAGGGTTCTCCCCAGTGGAGTCATCACAATGGAGGCACCAGGTGCACAGTAGAAATCTTTGATAATTCTGATATCTGATGCACCTTCATAATTAGTTAATCATTGTCGTTCAATCCTGGGGAAAATATTCAACTTCATCCCCAACAACGGTGCCAGAAATGTTAGCGTCGAAAGTCACTCCTGGATTTCTTCTAGGAGCAGAGCTCGACACCCATCATTTTTATGTCACGATAGTTTTTAATAGATGATCATATGGAAAGAGACTTAGGGATATATCACTCTAACTTAGGGACTGGGTCTCGCATGTAAGGGACAAAGGAGGTCTTGATCTAACTTCAGCCAGTGGGTTGATTAAAAGATGGTCAGGTGGAAGACTTGATAAGAAAGGTGAACAAACGAATTCGGGCAACAGGCTTTTAGTGGTTTGCAGAGGAAAGACTATGAATGCAAGATCCTCTTGGTTCAGAGTCTCAAGAAGCTGAAAAGGGGACTTGACTGGATCCTCCAATTCCAAGTCACTCAGCGCTGGGAAAATCATAAGAATTGATTAGAAACAACGTAACTTCTACAGTGATCCTATCCAACATCATCCTACAACAGCTACAACTCGACTAGATCCTCCAATTTCGAGCTGTTCTAACACAGTATAACAAATACGTAAAGGAAACTGGCATTCATAAGACAAGAAGTCTCAAAATTCCATACATAACTAGAGTATCAGTGATTCATTAAAGCTTTACAACCGGGAGCTCTGCTCAACCATCGATCGGTACAAAAATGGAGAAAACACCTACATATACTCAAAACAACAACATCAACAAAATCGAGACGCTGCATTAAACACATTGCGTCTGCATGGCTTCTGACCATCTGCAGCTGCCATCTCTGAATGATCGTGCAACTTATGGAAGATGCAATCGAATTCTTGATAGTTCTGTGGGCGAACCGACATGCTTTTAATTCATTTCCAAACTTTCCCATTAAGGCAGAGGCGATGTCTAACCACCACCAACTACCTTAATAACTAATTCATTGGGATTGAGGATGGCCTGACCAACTCAGCACCTTTGGGACATGGACGACCCCTCGCGCTGCCACCTGGACTAACTGACCTGCCTAATGAAAAAGCACGCTGGCCAGCGCGAAGGATAGGGTGCATAATAGGAGTGGTTGCGTCGACATGGTGAGGGTGAGGTAAGAAGTGATGAGGTGTGAGGGAGGTTATAGGGGAAGACACATGGCGAAAGGAAATAAGCAGAGGGGATAGGAGACGAGATATAATGGACACACTCCTAGTGGAAGGCTGATGTGGAAGAGAGCGGAACACGTGGCAGGTGGTGAGTGGATGATGAGATTGGAGATGGGGGGACACATGGAAACTGGGGAGAAGGGCCCATATTGATTTAAAACAGAGTAGCTGAGAAGGGTGGGATCGCCTGAGCGTCGTTGATCTGGGTGCTTTGATCTCGACCGTTGGGAAGATGCGTGCCTGATTCCGGACCCCCCCCCCTCCGCTTAAAGGTAGAAAGGTGGGGGGGGTCCAAAATCTCCTTGAGTGTTGTTGATCTGGGTTCCTTGATGTCGATCGTTGAAGAGGTGCACCCTCGATTCCAGACCCCCCCCCCTCTACTTAAAGGTAGAAAGGCAGAGGGGCTCCAGAATCCGATGCGCACCATTGATCCGAGCGCGCGAAATCCTGCCGTCCAGAATTGATTTCCATTTAAACATGGACGCATTTTAATCCCGAACTTAGGACAAATGGGTTTTTTACCCATTCCTTCGCATTTTACCCCCCCTTACCATAAATATCGCTAACAAAGTGACAAACCAAATTTTCTGCATTTCTCGAATGTTTGTTTGAGGTGTACCAAGTGCTCTGCATATGAGTTAGAAAAAACAGTTAAATCATCAAGATAAATAATGACAAAATTATCTCTCTCACCTACAAAGGCTATGTCCATTTCTCATTGGAAGGTGGCCCCTGCATTCATCAGACCGAATGGCATTTTATCGTACATGAAAGTACCCCATGGAATGGTAAACGCAATTTTTTCTTTGTCATCTTCGTGGACCACAATTTGATTGTAACCTAGAAATCCATCAATCATAGACATTTTTTTTTATCCCTGACCACTTTTTCCAGAACGTGATCCATTTTAGGGAGCAGATAATTATCTTTAAGGGTGACCTGTTTAGGTTCCTAAAATCCACGTAGAGTCTGATTTCACCGTTCTTCTTCCTGACTGGAACTAAGTTGGCTACCCACTCGGAATACCTAAGTGGAACAATAATCTTTGCATCAAGGATATTTTTTACCTCCCTTTCTATTACAGGCAAGAGTATAGGGTTTATCTGTATGAGTTTCTGTCTGAAAGGTTTGATGCCCTGCTTTAAAGGGATTTTATGTTCGATGACAGTGGTATCATAAGATTTCAGTTCATCGTAATACTAGGAAAATAAATATTTGTATTGTTTGATCATCTTAGCATATTTGCTTTTCATCTCGAGTGGAAGGTATTTAGATATTTTGACGAGTTTAGGGGTTTCCTTAGTTCCTATATTACAATCTTCAACCTCTTTGGGCTGAGGTTGCAAGGTAGAATTTAGGGGTATATCATCTTGATCAAATAATCTTTCTAAAGGGATCAAAACTTTAGGAATATAATTCTTTTTCAACACAACATGTGGTGGTTAGAGATCTTATCCTGGAAATTTTGAGGATATTCACCTTCCTACATGATCCAAGTAGGGTCATTCTAATTTTCCTGGTCGATGTGTGTTTCATAAAATTCATCCACCATTTCGAGAAATTGCTTGATCTTCTCATCGTCTTCAAAGACCTGCCAGTGTTGAACATTATTTGGTATTGAAGTCTTGTGCATCTTTTCTATGTGATATTTTAGCTTCAGGATGGTAGGTGGCATAAAAGTAGCAGTTTCTTTCTCTAGAGAATCATCTTGTTGATTTTCTACTCTGGGAATGTGATGAATATTAAACAAGGAGAAAAAGTTTTCTATCAAATCCCAGGTGCAGTTTTTGTATGACCTTAGCCTTGGATTTTTGGATTGATATTTTTTCCTTATCTGTTTTACAATCAGTTCTGCATCATCAAAGACTATTAGTTTTTCAATTTTCAACTTTTGGGCAGCCACTAATCCTAAGAATAGAGCTTCATACTCATATACATTATTTGTATAATCAATGTCACACTGCAATATGTATGAGAAAGGAATAATGAATTCATCTTCAGGTGCCATAAACAACACTCCAGCTCCTTCTCCTTCCCAAGACAAAGCACCATCAAATTTTTTTTTCCAAACTCCTGTACTATTTACATTTTTGTTTGTTTTTTCTAGTCTTTTGTTTTCTTCCTCTGTACAATTTTCTTCTATACATTGATCGAAATTATCATCAATTGATAATATACAGTTTCCTAGATCCTGATCGGTGACATATATTGGGTAATTATTTTGGCTCTATGGGTCACTTACAGTATATGCCAACCTTGTCTCTTTGTATAGACGGGTGAACTGTCCACCGAAAATTGGGATCATTGCATACATCATGTCTAGTTGAAGTGTTTCTCCATGTTTGGCACCCCAAGACCTGTATAAACAACATGCCATACTTCGCAGGGAAATCAACAATGAATACATCCATAAGAATACTCTTTATAGGAATATGTGCAAGATTAAACACCAAATATTTAATCATACCGAGACATTTAACTTTTATTGAATCAAAAGAATATAGATCTTGGTATGGTCTAGTAACCTTGAGACCCAGTTTTTCCATAATAAATTTGGGCATTAAGTTGTGGGAGGCTCCAGAATCCAACATAGAGTTATGGAGTAGGTGATCCTGCACAATCAACGCAATATAAAAAGGAGCGATAGAATCTTTAGCATTTTAGATATGCAGACCAAACATTATAGTAGGTCTATCATCCTCTAAATTAATAACATCCGCATGACTTTTAGCATCCAATAAATTTATCATCTTGGCAATTTTCTTTCTATACATTGGAATTTTTGCTAGTTAAACAAGAGGTAAAGGAATTTTGATTTTATTAATTGCATTTTCTAGATTGAAACTTCCAATTGTCTTTTTGGTTTCTCTGGTTGAGATCTTTGTTTCTCTTTTTTTTGGCCTAGTAGTTTGCGTTTCTTTTGTTTCAGTTGTCTTTGTTTTGGTAGCTCGTGTTTCAATGGATGGTTGAACTTACTCATTCATTTTAGTTATCAACAAGATCTTCTTCATTGGAGCAGTTGTATAATTTTTATCTCTATGCCTTAGATTATATTTATGTTGAAGCTCAGCCATTATAGATTCGATGATTCCTTGATAATCAGACTCTCCCAGATTATTTATACTTTCCTCATTTCCAAACAGTGGTTCTTGGTCTAAATACCTTTCGTAATCCTGTATGGTTAGGTGAGGTTCTTGTTCATCATCACTGAGGTTGTTTATATATTCATCTAACCCCTCATTGTCTTGCATATAATCATTTTTCATGAAGTTTTTTGTTTTAAAAGGAGATTTGAATTTGTGGTCCTCGTTTTTCACTTGTCTCTGCTCGATCTGGGGGTTTGGATTCCTTTTGAAATATCTCCTTGCAAAAGGATCGATCTTAACTTGTTCTAGTTCCATTCCAAGTATTTTGATTGATAACTCTTTGATTATCTTATCCATGTTATCCATTTTTTCCTCTACGGACCTCCAAGATCCGGAAGGCCCTTCTTGTTCCCTAAAGTGTTTAGTTTCCTTGGTTCCTATATCAACCTTGTATTTTAGTTTACCCAATGTCATCATGTTCAAATCGATTTCAATGGCATCATCTTGCATTCCTGTGAGGGTAGCAGATCTCCTTTCCCTTAAAAGTAAGGCAAAGTCAGGCTCGAAAGCCCCTGCGAAAGTTACTTTAGCTGTGAGTTGAGAGGGTTTAAATTCTGCTGGAATATTATGATAGAGTTTGTTAAACCTCTGGGTGAATTATAAGAATGACTCATAATTATTTTTCCTCATAGCCCCAAATTCTGTCAGATAGTACAAGTGATCTTTCTTTTCTCCCCACTACCTTAAAAAAACGTTTTCTAGCACTTCGTAAGACCCTACAGAACCTATCGGGAGCCCTCGAAACCAGATTCTTACTTGTCCTTCAAATGTTTTCACTAAAATTATCGAGTAAACATCCTCATGCTCAATGCCTAGAATATCAATGAATTGGTCAAAAAAGTTTATGTGCTATGTGGGAGTTAAATCTCCTTCTCCCATGAATTTCAATAAGTTCTTCATATAATTTTCTGGTAAATCATGAAGGACAAGGGGAAGGAATAAAGGAGCATATATGGCCGCCACTTTGGAAAAAATCATAATGGAAGGAGGTGGTCCTTGATAGCCTCCTCTTCTAGCACCACCTCTAGCTCTAGTGCCACCTCCGACACCACCTCCTCCAACAACGGCCATTTGAAGTCGAGGGGATGAACTTTGCGAGTTAAATAGAGGGTTTTAGTAAACTTCTAGGGACCAAAGCGGTGAATATTCAACTTCCTCTGTTTGTAGCGAAGGAAAAACTGGAAAATGATCGTTATAAGACGCGAAGTCTAGAAGAGGAGGAAATGGGGAACATGAACTAGATTCTTCAGACTTACAAGATGTATAGATAGGTGAACCAATAGGAGACAAATAGGGTTATAAAGTGCACTCCTCAGGATTTCAGAGAACATAATTTTTTTTTTTTAGGTGAGGATGGGGTAGACAGAAAAGTAACAATAGAAGCTATAGAAGAGGATCCTTTATTCAGACTGTTCTGAGTATCGGATGAGTCAATCTCAATCTTTATTGTGGTTTCGCTAGTTGAGGCCTCCATATAAATTATTTGTTTAAAATTTTCTTCGGGAGTTAATCCTTCGACCAGAACCTTAGTATTGACTTGAGTTATTTTGGGTTGGTACTTCTTACCTGAAGATGAAGCAATAGACTTGAGGTATCCCTTAGGTTTTAACAACTTTTGGGGATCAGATACATGCATAGTCTGTTGATCGACTGGGTTCTTCCTGGTATTCTTTCGATCGAATTCCAGTTTATCTGTAGTGGAGTCGCCAAGTGAAAGATAAAAATATCCTTGATACAGTATTCAATCTTTGTTCACTATCAAAGACAGAATGTTACTTTTTCATTTCCCCAAGGAAAAATAACTTTGTTTCTCCGTCCCCGGCAACGGCGCCAAAAATATGTTGTTCTTGAGATTAAACTTAAGGATCAAAGAATAATGTCAGGCATAAAAAATATAAAGCAATGTTTTTAAAAGGTTTTTTTTTCTTCCGTTAGTTATATAAGAATTAATCCTCAAATGAAATTAATGACAGATCGGGATAGAGGTCGTAATTTGTTGTCTGAGTCGATTTATAAAATTAGATGATGTGGGAGAAAGTTACAAAACTATGAAGCAAAATGAGGAATCAATGGAAGATGAATCTTACCCTGTTCACAGTAGAAGAAAATAAAGAATGCACCCTTGAAAGGATATGAGATAAAATGATCCAAGTAGCTCACAGGTCTTGTAATTACTTATAGTGAATAGAGAGGAAAACATGTTTGCTTATCAAATAATCAGTTTAGTGTGATTGCAGTAGTAGTAGTACTAAATTGCAAACACTCTCTTATCAAGGAATAAAATAAAGAAAGCTAGAGATATGAAATATAGGAGAAAAACATAACTCAAACTACACAAAAGTTGGAATCCTTGTCTTCACTTGTATTAATACTCACAAAAGGAGAGTTTTTCTCTATTACATCCGGCAAGAAGCAGCCTGAAATAAGTCCTTGATTTAGATATTTATACAAAATGGTCTCAACCTAAAATGGTCAGACTTCTCATAACCTAACATGATAAGTATTACAATATGCAAACTGAAAGGTCCCATGATCATTTACTCTATCTCTTCACCTGTAGGTAGGGAAGTTTCTTCTTCATATCCTCCAGCTCGGAGATGACTGGCATCTGATCATGACTCATGGAAATAGTAAGTGTAGGTTGTCTCATTTGTTTCTAGATGTGCTATATTTCCTATGTTCGACACACTGGATTCATCTACTTACTAGCTGCACTACTAATCTGGAAGGTTATGTTGTGTCATTCGCCTAAAAAACATGCAACTTATTTTCTATATGAGGCAACCTATCCTATATTTTCCTTGCTTCCAAAGATATATTTTGTAGCTGTAAACTAGGATTTACTATCCACTTGTTAATCTAGATAAGGTCGATTTGTTTCAATTGTTGGATGGTCATCCAGACCTCTTCTATGCTTGTTTTAGCACTAAGTTGATTTCTTGCTATGGCAATCTACCCTAGGGTCTCAGAGATACTATCTCTTTCAACATCCAGTAACCCCTTGTCGAGTGAAGACAATGCTTCCTCACAAGCCTTATTTACTTCCCTATCTAATATTTTTCTTTCATCCATATTTGTCTCCCATGTCTTCAAGATTGCATCACCTCATGTTTGCTCTGAAAGATACAATCAAGGGATCTTTTCCATTTCATCCCTTGCTGCTATTAAAATGGCTTCTTGGAACATAGCTCGATTTGTAGTGGCTTCTCTTTCCTTAATGTAAATATTTTTTAGAGAAAGGTTTTCCACTTGATAACAACTTTGAATAGCTTCCACTTTCGTAAAAAGGTTTTGTTGGGCTAATTCCATCTTCTCATGCACCTCCAATGCATGATCTTGGAAATTTTCCACCTCCATTGTTGTAACTTCAACTAAATGTACATTGGCCTGAAGTTGTTTGATCAATTCTTCTTGCTGAGTGGCTAATTCTCTATCAGCCTGTGAATTCCTTTGAAAATCCTCAATGTTCCCTTGCAGCTGCTGAATTTGATGCCTCTCGTAATCTCTTATTTGATCAAAATCACGGTTCATCTTATTTTTTACACTCTATTCCACAATGTTTATTTGGTTCTACAACTATCTCAATAAAAAATTCTTTTGTTTCAGTTGTTTCGCTAGATTCCCTACTGAACATCGATTTGTCGTGGAAAAATCCCCCAGTGAGCCTGCCATTTCCATAGCAAAGTCTGCCTCATCTAAGGATTTTCCATCATACAACACTATGTGTCTTTTGATAGTGGTACCCTCCTTTTGGTGCGTTTCTCTTTTAACTATAGCCCTCCTCTTCTTGCTGAAAAATAAGTCGAAGGGGGGCATTTATTCAACCGAAATAGGAGTAAGATATTCTATAAATACAACTTTGACATTTTAGTTCCCCTAACTGGACTGTAAAGGTGTTTCTGACTTGATAGGACTACCTATCTCGGTGGATGGTTGTTTCCCTATTGTGTTAGTAGCTGATTTATCTGGTGTGGATGGTGGTTTTTCTTGTCCCTTTTTTAGCAAAGCTTCAATTTGAGCTTTAGTTTGATTACTAGATGAATTTGGTAATGTGATATTTGTTTTTTGTGTGAAAACATCAGTTTTATCCAAACTCTCATGATTGTCTTTTCCACTTGAAATTCCCATTTCTAAACCATGAGTAACAACTTCCTGTGTAGATGGAGGTATCTGGGTTTCTCCCTATAATAATTTAGGTAAACTATTTCTTCTATGTCTTTGGAAATTGTAGAGCTCGGTTAATTTATCTGGAGCCAGAGTTTGGACTCTACTCAACACCTCCTAGTATCACCTTACTCCCTAGAATATTTCATCCTATGGGGAATCTTCATGCTCGTATCTCATTAGATTATATAGTGCTAGGCGGTTGGCCACGATCTTGTGGGGATCATGATTATTGAACTCAATATCAACCAACTTAGTGTATTCTAGGGCTATGGCCTCCACTTTAAAGTGGCCAAAATCAAACAATGAGAACATACCAATTTTTAAAAGGAAGGTTGGCCATACCATTTTCTGCATTTCTTTTAATTCTTTGTTGATTCCCCCCATTACAGTTTGATAAGCTATCTCTCGGAACACCATCCGATGTGAGAGAAAATTTGGTAAAGCGTGTGGGGGAACTTAACACCCAATATCCCTGATGTAGGAGAAATGTTCCTCAATGTACCAGTCCGCTAATTTCCCTAGGTTGGTCATGATATTTTATGAAATCCTGGGAGGTGGGAAACTGTAGAGATCAAAATGCATCGGCACCACCACATAGTTGCAGATTTCATAGAAGAAATATTTTTCTTTATCCTCCCATAGTTTGGAGTGATAGAAATGTATGGGCTCAACATTGGTTGGAGTCTAGATATAGCTCATTAAAGGAAACGACGTCATAAAACCAATGGCATCCATAATTTATGCCAAAATGTAGAAAGGGGTTGGTTTCCATTTGGATTTTGACGATTGATATTATGTGATTTCCTTAGCCAAACTGTCTGATAATGTCTTGGCCTAATTGAAATAAAAACCTTCTGCAACTTCATGCATGATTGGTACCCATCATAACAGAAAGTGAGCAGAGGTTTTTTTTCCCGAAAATTCTACATAGCATCATGGCCACATACATCATATTGGCGTTTAATGATGCAGTGGCATATATTCCATGGGTGTTTGCACTGAACTTCTATTAAGCCCTAATATTGGCTCATTACCCCTTAATTGGGGAATATTAGATTAGTAATGCTATTTTATTTATGTCGGCTTTAGGCCATTAGTTGTAATTTATATTAGTAATGTTATTTTATTTATGTCGGCTTTAGGCCATTATACCTCCTAGTCTCCTATATATACCAAGGAGACATTTTCATTTTGAATCATCTTGTACTTGAACATTTAAGTGGGGTAAAAGGAGGTTGCCCCCTCGAAGAG
>ML789234.1:28452-74840 GCA_009831015.1 Picea engelmannii | reverse complement strand
GGTTGAAAAGACCCAACAACAACTTTATGTGAATTGTGGATTCTCTTGGTTGAGATTCCAATGTTCTCTAGGGCCCATCCTATCATGTCATTATATGGCATGAGTCTCGGTTGCGTGGCTATTTTATGAAGCTTTGATTGAACTGTGTATTTGAGCTTCATCGCCTGAGTTTTGGTCACCTCATAGCTTGACTCTTTTGTGTAGTTAATAAACTCGTATTGTAGGATATCAAACACCTGCGTCCAGGTTTTGATGGTATCTACAACTCTCGATGATGTGTCCAAGAGGAAATTTGTGTTCTATCTCGTGCTTTCACCAGCCGCTTTAGCTATTTTCTGTGGAGCCATGATAGTAGTAAGCTCAGAACTGTGCTACCTGTTACAGGGAAATGCGTAAACTTCTTATTCTGTTAAATCTTGTTTTTCTGTGAAAGTGCAAATGGAATTTAAACTTCAATATCTTTTTTCACCTTAAGTGTATCAATTTACGAATACCTTTACTGAAAATGTATTCGTTAACTTTGATGGAAAATCTAGGTGGTGAACTGCGATCTTATTTGAAATCATTGTCATTGAGCCATAATTAATGCCATTAATATTTGGGGTTTCACAACTGGGATCATGGATAAATAAGATTTGAAAATTTCCGAAATTCGATTTAGCGAAAACTTAATTGCAAGATAATCTTGTTTAACCCATTAATTAATCGTGTTTATCGTTAAGTGTTTTTTGGGTTTTCAGACTTCAGGATTTTGATAGTAGCTCAAGATAAGATTTTTGAAACTCAAAATCATGAAGTGATTAATCATTTGTGAATTGTATTTAATATTTAATTAAACTTTCTTAGTGTTTATGGTATTTCGGGAGTTTAGACTTTGTGAATATAGAGTGTGATGAATGGCGAATATCCGAACTCTAGATGCGCAAAGCTTACTATTCAACTTTTAATTGAGGTTTATCTTTTAGGTATTTTCGGTTTCATGCGTTGGCAAATTAAATTTATTACCTTTTCTATATTCCATTACCCGTAATGATGTGTCAAAGCTTATTGGGGTACATGTGTATTAGGACTAGGATCCTTAGAAGACTTTTCAGACATCAAGACTTTGGAGTTGCTACATGGTGAAATGATCGAAGCGCGGAACTCCAAAGCCCGAAACTCCGAAGCAGTCTCTAGAGGATTGACATTTTTAATAATTAGGCATATCCAAAAACTCAATGAAAAATGGGTCGTTCGATCGATGGGGAAACTTAATCGACAATGGACTTTGTGCGTGCCTTAAGGCTTAAAATTTTAAAAGTGTTCCAACAGGGGGAAGTAATTTTTTGTTCAATATGATAATTATGCAAGGTGGATGTGATTCTATGGGCTGTAAATTACGACCCTTCGTCAGTGATTACTTCCCTGGGTAATCCATAGTGTATGAATAATTCGAAGAGAAACTTAATGATTTCTTCCTCCGTTGCGTTTGACCAGGGTACTGCTTCTACCCATTTGGTCGTATAGTATGTTGCAACTAGGATATAAGCCTTCTGATTGGATTTTGGGTTAAAGGGGCCAACAAAATCTACTGCCCATCTCTCAAAAGGTTCTGTGACTACTTTTCTTGCATGGAAATTTCATTATCTTTGCTTGACCGACCCATCCTATGACATATCTCGCAGGTCTAGACATGTGTCTTCACGTCTTTGAATATTGAGGGCCAATAATAGCCCATTTGTAGAATCTTATTCCCAGTTCTTTAGTATGCAAAGTGTCCGCCATAGGGTGCATCATGACCTTCTTTCAAAACATCATAAATTTCATCATCCCTAACACATCTTCGGATCTGGAGGTCATCCCCTACGTGAAACAGATATCCATCAATCCATATGAATCGTGCATTGCATTGGATGATCAGTTTCCTTTCTCTTGATGATAAGTGTGTTGGTAGTTTCCCATCCACCACGTAATTCTCCACATCATCATACCAAGGTGTCTTAATAGTGACGACGAACACGTTTTCATATGGAAATTGGTCTTCAACTGTCAAGGAATCATTTGTTTTGGGTATGAGAGACAAGACATCTGCAATGCGGTTTTCTCTTCCAGGTTGATCCTTGATGGTGATGTTGAATTCATGCAATTGTAATAACCACCGAGTAACCTATCCATTAGTAATCAGTTTGTTATCTAAATATTTAATATAAAAATGATCAGTATATAATATAACTGGATAGCCTGTTATATAGTGGCAGAATTTATTAATGGCATGTATAACGACTAAAAAATATTTTTCTATTACTGTATAGTTTAATTCAGCATGAGTGATATTTTTGCTAATAAAATAAATAGCATAAGGTTTCTTCTCCTCTTCATGTCCAAGGACAACACTTATGGAAATATCTGATGCATTTGTAGAAATATGAAATGACAATTTCCAGTTTGGTTGTCTCAGCACCGGTGTTGTTGAGACTATTTTTTTGAGTCCTGCAAACGCAACATCACACTTGCCAGATCACTAAAATTCCACATTAACAGTTAAATCTTGTAAAGGTGAAACTCTTCTTGAAAAAGTTTCTATCAATCTGCGGTAGTATCCCGCAACACCAAGGAAACTACGTACCTTATTTTGTGTATGGGGTGTAGGAAGATTAAAGATTACCTCTATTTTTTATGGGTCTACCTTGATTCCTTATGTTGAAACATAGTGTCCTATTACCACACCTTCGGTCATCATCATATGACATTTCTCATGACTCAAACACAGCCTAGTAGCAATGCATCATTCTAGTACCTTCTCTATATTGCTCAGAGCTTGATCAAAATCAGTTCCATAAGGAGTGAAATAATTCATGTAAACTTCAAGTCCTTCATTAATTAGATCAGAAAATATGCTCGGAATGACTCTTTGGAATGTGGCTGGAGCATTACATAATCCAAATGGAAATAATCTATATGCAAACGTACCCCAGGAACATGTAAATGTGATTTTATCTTGGTCTTCCAAAGCAATATGGATCTGAATATAACCACTAAAATCATCTAGCAAGGAAAATAATTGCTTCCCTACTAAATTGTCAAGGACATTATCAATAAAGGGTGAGGGAAAGTGGTCCTTCTAGGTATATTTATTGAGTTCTCTATAGTCTACATAGATTCTCCATTTCCCATTCTTCTTGGGGATGATTACTAGTGGGGAAACCCACCGACTATCTGAAATAGGATATATAAAATCTACATCCAACAGTTTCTATAACTCTTCTTTAATAACATCCCTTAGATGAGGGTTCAATATTCATTGGGGCCACCAGATGGGTCGGGAATATTTCTCAATATAGATATGATGTGTACAGAGTTAGGGATCGATGCCCTTGATGTCAGGATATTCCCAGGAAAATGCCTGCTAATATTTAGAAAGGATCTTAATCAATTTGTGTTGTTGTTGCTCATTTAAATTAGCATTAATATTCAGAAACCTCCCTAGTGAAATTTCAATTGATCCATTGTTATGGATAGCAGTAGTGGTGATCTATTCCATCAATTCTTCCAAAGGATCTCCCTGTGCTTCATTATCTAGCACATCTTTTAGCATTTGGCATGTTGGGTTTCTTATAATGGTTGGGATGTTAATGAATCTAATGATCACATCATCTTATAGTTGGTTCTTGAGTCTGAGAGATTCTTCCAATGTGAGAGGAGGTTGTAGATCCTTTTCTAGATATCTAGGCAGTGGAAACTACTGATGTATAATAGGAAGACTTGGTTTAGCTGGAGGATACAGGATGAGGTTCTTTGTGGAACTTCCTCTAGCAATAGTCATGTTACCTATGTGACATCCTATGTATGCATCTATTGTTGTGAGCCACGGCCTTCCCAGTATCAATGGGTGTCCATCGAGTCCACTTCTTGGGTTGATAATGAGGAAATCAGTTGGGTATTCCCAAGAGTCGAACGAAATTGCTATATCTTGTAATGTGCCAATTGGTTTAACCATTGATCTATCAGCCAATTGTAACATAATTGAAGTAGGTTTGAAGGAGGTGAAATCCAGGATATTACAGGTCTTAATGGTCAGGATATTAATGGCTGCCCCCAAATCCACTAGTGTATTTGCAAAAGAACAACCCTTAATATGCACTGTTACAATGGGATTCCCTGGGTCTGTATACTTGAACGACTCCTTATTTCCTGGAATAAAATCAGACAAGGCTCCTACCATGCGAACAGTTGATGGATTTTTATCTTTCCTGACAGGCTTCTTCCCACATAATTCCTTAATTGTCTTTGCATAAATTGGGTTGTCTTTCAAATCCTGCAGGAGTGGTATCTTAACATAGATATTATTTAGTTCCCCTACAATATCGAAGTTAGGATATATAGCTATATTTTCTATCATTAGCCTCTCAGGAAACGGGGGAGGAGGAGACACATCCTCATCAGGGTTCTGTGGCCTGACTATGTTTCCCCCTTATTCTACTTATTCCATTATAACCACAGTCGAGGGTGTTATTGTTGGTTGTATATTATTTTAATTCTCCTGCTCTTGGTGAATATTACTTTCTTCAGGAGGAATTATGCACCCTGACCTCAACCGGAGTTTGTTGCACCCTAGAGAGTTAATTTCCTCGTTCAAATTATCAATAATTTGTACAAGCTAGATTGGTCTATTATTAGGATTTGTATTGGGTTGAGTTGGTAGTTGAGGACTCATTTGAGTTTCAAGATTCTGGGGTAATTGGAGTGGTGCTTTTAAAGTGGGTTGAGCTTGAGGAGCCATCCCCATGGGTTGATTGGTCATCTCCATGGGGCACTGCCAGTTCTGATTCTAATTGGGGGCTTGGGAAGCTGTGCTAGTCCACTATGAAGGATATGGATTATTATTTGGATTTTTCCAGGATGGGGTATGGTAATGTGAGTTAGTCTAGGTGGGATTTTCATCTGATTGATTTGTCCAGGTGGGATTTTCATCTGATTGATTTGTCCAGGTGGGATTTGTAGCTGATTGATTTGGCCAGGTGGGATTTCTAGTAGATTGACTTGGCCAGGCTGCAGAAGAATATTGTTGGGACTCCCAGGTAGGGTTAGAAAATGGCTGACCCTGACATGTGTTTCCATAATTTTTTTATTGATTATACTGTCTAAAAAATAAAGAGGAAGGATCTTGTATCATACCTGGGGGACGAGCCTTCCATTGGCGACACTGAGCCATCAGATATATCAGTTATATTCCCTCTTTTGCCTCTTTAAAGACAACTTTTATTCCTAGGAGAGATGGACATTTCTATGTTGCATGGTCTTTAGCACAGATAGCGCACACCCGAACCACATCCAAAGGAAATTCCCTCAGACCATGTTTCTTTTTACATCAGTGGAAAAATATGGCCAAGGATTGTTCTTCTTCTTCTTGTTTATGCTTAGCCTACAAAACATTCAATTGTGTAGTCAGAGTACTCAAAATATCAGGTTTTAATTCTTTAATAGATTACCAACTTTGGCTCAGGTGACACCCCTCACCAGTAATGTTGTTATTTCTGGTGAGGGGAGCCCGCATCCGTGATCTGATCCATGTACTCCCATGTGAGCACCTGATGCACAATAAGATAATATTATCATAAGTTTCTTGATAAATATCACCCTTCCCCATTAAATTCAATGTTTCTACCCATTCATCTTTCATTCGTTTTATCAAAGTGGATTTAAGTACCTCACCTGGTAGTGTGTCGTACGATGATATTTGCAAGTTATACTAAAATATTTCAACATATTCCTCTAGTGTCTCATTTTCTTTTCCATTCATTTGAAATATGTTGTCTTTTAGATCTCTGGTTCTAAAGTAATCTTGATATTTTGTGAGGAAGGATTCTTTCATTTCATCCCATGAATTTATGGTTCCTCCTCCTAATCCCATAAACCAATGCAAATCTGCTCCTTTCAAAGTTGAAGGGAATAGCTTATGTTTATAGGGTTTAGAGGTGTATTCATATCCTCTACATAGGACATCAAATTCGAATAAGAACGCATTAGGGTCCTCTGAAATTAATCCATGAAAGGTTGGCAGATTCTGTAATGGGATGGCTTTCATGGGGACATTAGCAACTGGATCAACTATCAGGTATTCCAAAGTGGAAGTCTGGGCTTGTGGTTGATTTGTTTGTGCCATTTGGTTGAAAATATTCCAATAATATTTAGGAATTTCTTGGCTTGGGTGTTCTATTTTGGGTGATTGATTACTTAATCCCCTAGGGGATTTAATCGCTCTACCTCTATCTAGGATTTCAAGTGTACCTTCTCCTATCACAGGAGATCTAGGATCAGGTGGTGGTGACAAGTTTTCTTTATCAACCCCACTGGTCTCCCCTTCTCCTTCTTCCAAATTACAAGAGTTTCCCTTGCCTAAAGGGCTGAGAGGTGGAAGATCTGTATTTTGGAAAATTTGTTCAATCCCTTTAGTTCTGCTATGAACCTCAGCATGGGCTGCAGTTGGTGAATTTGCTACTTGAGGTATTTGGGTAGAACCTTTCCAAGGTCCAATGGAGGCTTGAGATTCAATTTTTTGGATGATATCATCAATGAAAGTGCTTCTTCCAGGGGGCACTGAGCCCCGGCCTTTTGTAGTTTTTGGTGGGGGTTTTGGTTTTTCAGGTTCTTTCTTCTTATTCATACACACTTCACACAAAATTCTAAGTACCTATATGACCTATATGCATCATCTGAAGGTAGGCACTGACATAATCATTTTACTTATTGCCTATGTAGTTTCTTACCTTCTGTTTTCAATGCCTCATCCTCTAGAGACACAACCTATGCTATATTTGACATTCTCCCAAACAACAACGCCAAAATGTTGGGCTCTAAATATTTCCTAAAACAACCTTAGTTTAACATTAATTTATCAACCATGGATTCGTCCTTTATTTCAAGAATATCAACAAATTCTATGCAGATATATGTAGAGGCTACAATCGTGTAGTTAAAGAAAATATGAGTTTATCAACAATAAAGTTCCTCACACATTCATCGAAATTCTAAAGCTAAGATCTCTACTCAACAAAATTATAATATAATCTATAACATGATGTGAATTAAAGGCATTAACTAAATTGCTCAATTGATCTAACTAAGAAATGGTAATTGAATCTATGAAAATGATTAATAAATGGATCTACCAATGACTATTTAATCTGTTGGAAAGAACAACTAAGTACTGTAAATTCAGAAGGAATAACAAATGTGAATTTAAGCGAAAGGAACAACAACTATAAATTTAATAAAGGAACAACGCATGTGAAAATGAGAGGAACTGTCAAGTAATAAACTACAGCGATGGAAACTGGAACAACAGTTGATAACATTCAAATGAGGCAACTATGTTCTTTAATCACACAACATAACTAATCTATAAAAAAATCAACACACTCATGCATTTATCTTAACTGTTGCAAAAGAGATTTAAATCATAGAACTGAAATCAAATCGATACAATTACAGATTGAGATAGTAAGTCCTTCAGACTGGTCTCTCGATCTCCAAAAGAACTACTACTAGAAACTCAGCATGAAAAAATGGTGAAAATGCCCAAAGATTTTATTAATTCCATAACTGGTACAACATTTACAAAAGACTGCTTGTACAAAGCATTTCCAAGTTCTGAATGCTTGGATAAATTTATTAGATGACTTTTTATGATTCATTACCATCTATATATTACAATGATATGGGTAAATTAAGCTATCCTGAGGATCGAGAGATCCTCATGATTTATTTTACTATTTATAAAGTTTACAACATAGAGAATCAATCTTCCTCAAAATTGCTCTGTGCCTGATTTGTTCATATTCCAATAGTCTACGTATCTTCAAAATATTTGATTTTAACAATATTTGTCTATTGCTGCAATAAAATCAAACAATTCCAACTGAATTTTAGAATTTATCTAATATCACTCAATAATATTTCTAGAAGACTTTTTAATCATTTTCTATCCTAATTATTACTAATTAATAGAAAAGTCAATCAAGATTATATCATAAACCGTGGTAATAAGGAGGATATTTGTACCTTTTCCTCAACTCAACACTTATTTATGGAAATGTTATGTTGTATATGAGTCTAGGCCTCATAGTGTTATTATTACTTTGAATAATAAATTGTATTAGATACCCGAGGTAGTCCCACTTAGTGTTATTTTCTTGATCTTTGCCAAGCAATGTAGGAAGGTCATTTCCCAGAACAAGAACTCTTTATTCTTTTTTATTCACTCTTAGAGTAAGAAAAAGGTGGCAGCCACATCCATGGCCTTTGTAACCAACCTCTCCATGCAGCAAAAACAAGTGGATAAGTTCGTGGAAGAATACAAAGACATATTCTCATCACCTATTGGGGTACCTGTATATTGTTAGATCAAGCATCCCATCGATCTGACCCCAGATGCATCGCTACCCAATGAGCCAGTAATATATCACCACTCTATGTTATAAAATGGGGATATGAAGGGTCATATCCAAGAAATAATCCACAAGGGACACATCCAACCCAAATCATCACCTTGTGGAAGTCCAATCATGCTAGTGTAGAAGAAAGATGGGACTTGGTGACTTTGCATTGATTATCGAGCCCTAAATAAAATCACGGTCAGGAACCGGTACTCGATTCCCAGAATCAATGATCTCCTTGATCAAATCAAGGGGGGGAAATACTTCAGTAATATTGATATGAAGTATGGCTACCATTAGGTCCCAATAGAACAAATAGATGTATGGAAAATTGCCTTCAAGTCAAAAGAAGGTGTTTTTGAATGGTTGATCATGCCCTTTGGTTTGACAAATTCCCCAACAACTTTCATAAGGATGATGGATGACATATTGTGACCTTTCACTAATTATTTTGTGGTGGTGTATCTATATTACATCCTCGTATACAACAAGACTTGGGCAGAACACTTGCAACATATTCAACAAGTTTTTCACACTCTGCAACAACACAAGTTATATGCCAACTTTGGTCTGACAAATGCCCCAACAAATTTTATGAGGATTATGGACGATATCTTGTGACCTTTCACTAATTATTTTGTGGTGGTGTATCTGGATGAAATCATCATCTATGTTAAGACTTGGGCAGAACACTTGTAGCATATTCAACATGTTTTGCACACTCTGTGGCAACACAAGTTATATGCCAACTTGGAAAAATTCTCCTTAGGCATGGACATGGTCCAATACCTAGGCTACATTGTTGATGCACATGGTGTGCATGTTGATCCATCCAATATACAAGTCATCCATGACCGACCATCCCCAACCACGCTCACTGATATTCGAAGCTTCTTAGGCCTTGCCAATTTTTATTGCAGGTTCATGTTGGGATTCTCCCATATTTCATGGGCCCTCAGCCAAATAACAATGGGTGGTGTTAAGGAAAATTTTGTGTGGGGCCTATCCCAACAGAAAGTATTCGATGATATGAAGTAGTGTTTGTGCTCAGCCCCAGTGATTTCATTACTTGATCTACAACATCCCTTTGATATCGAGACAAATGCTTCAGACTATACTGTGGGTGCAGTCATCACTCAAAACGACAACCTCGTGGCATATCATAGTGAGACACTATTAGACATCATCCATAAGTACCCTAATTATGAAAAAAATGTACTCCATTGTGCAAGCATGTTACCAGTGGAGGAATTACATTCTCATGAAGGAGAAAGTCATCCATGCTAATCATAATTCATTGTAGTTCATGCAGACACAAGGAAAATTGTAGAATGACCACCATCAAAAGTGGTCCACATATTTGCAGTAGTTCCACCTCAACATCAAGTATAAAATAGGAAGTATCAACTGAGTCATTGAATGCTTCAGACGACATCCAATCATGACACTCACCATAGTTCTAGATTCTTATGGCTATGATACCTCCAAATTGGCCCACCTCTATCAGACAGATCCTGACTTCACCAACACCTACCAAATGTTGGGAGAAAACACAATTGTCACTAATTTCCATATTCAGAACGGGCTACTATTCCATATGGGCCATCTCTACATTCCATAAAGTGAGCCAACAAAACTAATTTGGGAAGCTCACTATAGTTGGGTGGCAAGACACTTTGACAATGAAAATATAGTGGAAGTGTTGCAACAACATTTATATTGGCCAAAACTTCGATAGTATGTCAACAAGTATATTCGGTCCTGCACTTCCTGCATTATTGCCAAACCATCCACTAAGAAACAAGCCCTGTACACTCCTTTGTCTACTCCCAACATGCCCTGGGAATCCATATCAATGGACTAGATGTCAGCCCTTCTATCCACCAAGTAGGAAAATTATTGTGTTTTTATGGTTGTTGATCACTTTTCCAAGATGGCTATTATGGCCTCTTGCAAGAAGAGAAACACATCGGAGGCCATTGCCAAGATCTTCTTTGAATGAGTGTGGGTACACTCTGGGATCCTACAAACCATTCATATTGGGATAGTTGGTTCCTCAACACATTCTGGTCGAGCCTTTGGTCACTGCTGGACACCAAGCTCACTAAGTCCACTGCCTTCCAACCCTAGACAGATGACCAAACCGAGTTCGTCAACCAGATGATCGTGCACATCCTCTGCATGTAAAAATACAAGAAACCTCACACCTAGGATGCTATTATTCCCTATGTTCAACACAAATACAATAGATCCATGCATAGCTCAACTGGCCACAACCCCTTTCAGGTGGGGCTGGGATTTCAACAATTGGGTCCCATGGATGTTGCACTACCCCTTGCAGTCACCCAAGAAGACTCGTCGCATGATCCAATTGGAGATGACAAAGACACTCGGTTCATTGAGAATATCCAACACATCTGCCAATAGGTTCAAGATATTTTATAGAAGCTCAATGCCAAGTACAAGCAACACCATGATCAACACTGGGTGCCACACTAGTTTCAGGTGGGAGACATAGTTTGGTTGCACTTGCATAAAGAAATCATTACAGGGCCTCATCGTAATATTTTTCCACTACATTATGTACCTTACACCATCACCAAATTTGTGGGTAACAATTATTTCGAGCTCAACCTTTCCCCTTTCCTTGGCTTGCACCCAATGTTCAATGTCGACCTCCTTCGGCCTTATTTTCCAACATTATTGGACACCTCGAAGATAGAAGAATAGTTGACACCAACATAGATTAACCCTAAATGAATGGAACATGCATCCAATGATCATATCATGGAAATACATGTCACGGGAACTCGTTAGTAGAGGATCCAAATTTATCGAGTTGTCAAAGCAGGGCAACTCCTGCACCAAGGAATGTGGCTCACCTAGGGCCAAATTCAACAGACATTTCCACATATGATGGGGGAAATCAATGCAATGGAATCCATTACTTTCTAAGGGGGACTATTTATCCAAGAGGATCTGGGTGGCTACCCACCTCTTCCAACTGGCTCAAAATAGTCTTTTGGAAACTTACTATTTTTAGCAGTTTTTCAGGTCCCAAACTTCTGGGGCCATTTTGAGGGCCCAAATGATGTGTTTTCATAATAATGAACCTCATTGATATTCGAAGGCTTTGGTTGATCCACATAAATGAATATCCTTGTAAATACCTTTTAAACAAGCTATCATGTGCCCTAAAGGGAGATCGTATGCAAAAGTTATGACCCCGAGAAGTTGATGTACTAACTTACCCCAACGAGGCCCACATGCCTTTTGGTGCTTCATCTCCCAGGGTTAGGTTTTTGGATGTCTATGGTTTTGGAATTCATGTTTATTTTAAAAATTCCTTCAGATCCTCATTATATTCATCATATTTCAAATGAGCGTAGCCATCACATCTCTTCTCATAGATAATCTGCCAACATTCTAGCAAGCTTTTTTTTAGTCTGCATTTTACAGTTTGCAACATATTTTTTATTTAATAGATGTCAATTTTTATTGTACCTCTATGTTAATGTTATAAATATGTGGTTTCATTTATTTTTTCTCATAAATTGAGCCATGGTTTTTGGAAATGAAGAAATATTTCCAACTGCATCATTATCCCTCCCAGGTAGAAGCTATAATTTCCACCTACCACTTGCAAGAAAAGGCATCCATGTGGTGGGATCAACTTAATGAACCCAAGAACCTTGATGATAAGAGGATCTCATGGAGGTAGTTCAAAGGATATTTCCAAGAGAAATATTTTTCCGAGCATTACTATGAGACAAATATGAAAGAGTTCTTTGAACTCAAGTTGGGAATGACGAAAATGGAGGAATATGAGAAGTGGTTATTTGAATTGTTGAAGTATGTTGAATTCATCAAGGATGAGAAGGTTAAAATCCAAAGGTTTCTAATTGTATTACCCTACTTCTATAGTAACAAGATTCAATATGATAATCCCAATACTTTGGAGGAAACCATAAGAATATCAAGACACCTTTATGAGAAAAGGAAAGGAAGGTCAGTTTTCCAAAACGTTTGGAATGAAAAGATGAAAGGGAAAAAGGATTAAATTCATAAAGGTTTTAAGCCACCCTTTTTCAGAAATAACTCCCAAGAAAATCAACAAGGCTAGTAATCCCAAAATGAGCAAAAGAGTGCAGATTCATTTTGGAAAAGGCCAAGGTAGTAGCATGTTCAATGTTGGGGATGTGAGGTAAATCACTTATATAGGGACTTCCCTCACAAAGCAGAGAGAATGAGGTCTGTCCAAAACATTTAGGAGGTTGAAAAAGTGAAATACATGCGAGGAATAATTCCAAGGATTTATGTAGCCTTAGACAATAAGAAGGAAGAGTATCAATCCCCCATGTTTGAAGTGGATGGTAAGATTGATAACCAACCCATAACAATTTTGATTTATTCTAGAGCTATCCATAGTTACATAAATTATAATATTATTGAAATATTTCACTTGCAAAGAAGTAAGCATAAGAAATCTTTCTTAGTTCAGTTATCCACGGGTGCTAGGAGAAAAATTAATGAGCTGGTTAAATATTACCCAGTATACATGAATGGACTTAGCACAAAGGTAGATGTAAAAATCATACCATTGGGTTCATATGATTGGTTGGGAAAACATCATGTTGTCCTAGACTGTTACAACAAGACAAACATGTGTCTTGATGAGGAAGGGAAACAAGGAAAGATTCAAGGAATTCCAAGAGTTGTAGTTGTTAGAGATATTTCATCTATGCAGTTGAAGAAGCGATTTAGGAAGGGATGTTAGATGTTTTCATCCCATATGAAGGAGGAATCCAAAGAAAAAGTGGAAAGCATTGAAGACCATCCAGTATTGAGGAACTTTCAAGATTATTTTAGAGACATTCCAGGGTTTCCATCAAAGAGGGACATTGATTTCTCTATTGATTTGGTTCCAAGAGTTTCCCCAGTGTCTAATACAACTTACAAAATTGGCACACCAAAACTAAAACAATTGCAGATGCAGCTTGAAGAAATTTTGAAGAAGGGGTGTATATGCCCAAGTGTTTCACCTTGGGGAGCCCCGGTTATTTTTGTGAAGAAGAAGGATGGAACCTTAAGGTTATTTATTGATTTAATGAAGCTTAATAAAGTTACCATAAAGAATAAGTATCATTTTCCAACAGTTGATGATTTAATTGGTCAGCTAAAAAGTGCAAGAATATTTTCAATGATTGACTTGAGATAAGGTTATCATCAAGTAAGGATAAAAGAAGAATACATTAACAAGACAACATTCAGAACAAGATATGGGCATTATGAATTCACGGTAGTGCCATTTGTTGACAAAGTGTCCTCAGACACGCAATTTTATTAATAAGGAAAAAAGTGATTACAATAAGAAGTGAGGACTCATAATCTCCTTAACCTCACTTTAAGAAGGATCTTGTTTATATAGATCAACTCTAAACTAAAATCTAGGAGAAAAGCCAATCACATAATCACATGAGTATGATAGGTGTCCTTTACATAGAAGTTATTTGTCCTTATCCTAACAAACTAGAATAAACTAATTTCTAAAAACATTTATACTAGAAAATACTTAGACTATATAACTTTAGGATTATGAGGCTAACAATCCCCCCTTTAATCCAAAATTTCATTTTTACAAATACCAAGTTCATCTCTAAACTTAGTGAACTTTATTCTACCAACAGGTCTGTTAAAAATATATGAAGTTTGATCTTTAGATGTATAGAACTGAGGCTTGATGATGTCTTTGATGATGAGAGATATGATGAAGTGGTACTTGGTGTAAACATGTTTATTCTTTGAATGAAATACTATATTCTTGGTGATATTTATTTCTGACTGAATGTCGATAAATAAAGTAGTTGGTAATTTCTGAGTTTCACCAAGATCCTGTAAAATTCTGCATAGCCATACAATATCACATGTTTCTTCCCAATATGATATGTACTCTACCTCTGTTGAACAATTGGTGATTGTTGTCTTCTTTTTGCAATTCCAAGATACTACTGTTGAACCCATATTCATTAAATAACCCGAAGTGGATCTTCTATCATCAATGTCACCTGCAAAAATGAACATCTGAATATCCAACAAGTGTAAAAGTTTTGTTTCTTTTGTAGAGAAAACCAAAATATTTTGTACCTTGAATGTATCACAATACCCTTTTTGTTTAATTCTAGTGAATTTCCCTTGGTTCCTACATAAACCTTGAAAGTATACTGACTGAATATGACAAATCTAGTCGATTATTTGTCAAATAAATGAGACTTCCAACCAATTTCCTGTACTTTGTATTGTTTACCAATTCCCCCCTCTTCAAATTTTTAAAGTTTCAATTTATGCTCCATGGGGGTAAGAGAAGGTTTACAATCTTCCATGCCAAATTTATTTAACAATTCAGTGGCATACTTAGTTTGACTAAGGAATATTTGATTAGGATGTTGAGATACTTCAAATCCAAGATAATAATGAAGTGTACGTAAATTAATCATTTTGAACCCTGCTTTAAGTTCTTCCTTAACTTGTTTGATGTGAGATTCATTATTTCATGTTATGATTAAGTCATCAACATAGAGTACAAGTATCACCATGTTCTTATCTTGCATTTGAAAATACAATGTATCATCTGATTCACTTCGATGAAAACCCACCTTTCATAGGTAATCATCCATTTTTGCATACCAAGCTCGAGGAGCTTGTTTCAAGCCATATAAATATTTCACAAGTTTGCAAACTTTATGTTCTTTTCCTTTAGCTTCAAACCCTTGTGGTTGAGTCATGAAAATATCTTCCTTTAGATCACCATCCATGAAGGAAATTTTGGCATCCATTTGATGTAATTTCCAACCATTATGTGCAACCAAACTGATAACCATTCTGATAGTATTCCATTTAGTTGTGGGTGCAAAAGTTTCTTCATAATAAATTCCTTCCTGTTGAGAAAAACCTTTAGAAACAAGTCTTTCTTTGCACTTGTAAATTTTACCATTCAGATTGTACTTTACTCGATAAACCCATTTACAACCGATGGGATTAACATCATGTGGAAAATCAAATAATTTCCAAGTCCCATTTTCAAGTACCGAACCATATTCATTAATCATTTCTTCCTGCCATTCTTTATGTCCAACTACTTTAGAAAAAGAAGTAGGTTTAGTGGAAGCATGAGAAAATTTTTCTTCTTCTCTTGAAGACCCCCTAGTTCCAGTCTTTTTTTAATTTCATCTGAATGAACATCTTTGAGAAGTTGTTCGGCCCAATTTGGCTTCTTATGTTAAGGGGATTGTGGATCTGAATCACCATTATTGTTGAAAATAGGATTTTCAAAAAATGAGGCTCTTCTTTCATCTGAAGTATCTAAGGTTGGATAATATTCTTTTGAAGATTCAGTATCATAAGAGTATTTTGTAGTTTCATTATCAGATGAATCAAAATAACTTTTTGATGAAGATATGTCTTCTAAAGAAACAAAGTATTTTTCAAACCAAAATGTTTTCTTTGACTTGTTCAACTTACTTTTACCCTTGGTGTTTTTCTTTTCTAAATGACTAACGATATGATTAATCTCATAAAAAATGTTACTTTCAGCTTCATCAAAAATTACATCTCTATTGATAATGAATTTTCCATCGAAAATCAACTGATACCCTTTATTTTCATCATAGTATCCAATGGAGATACACTTCATACTTTGATTTTCTAATTTAGCCCTCTTTTCCTTAGGAACTAAAGAATAACATCTTGAGCCAAAAACCCTAAGATGATTTACCTTGGGATTAAAACCATACCAAGATTCATAATGTGTTTTTCCATCTAAATCTGATGTAGGTGATAGATTTCTAAGATAAACTGTAGCATGGACTTCTTCAGCCCAATATTTTGTGCTCAACCCTTTAAACTACATCATAGATTTTGCCATGCCCATGAGATTTCTGTTCATCCTTTCAGTAACTCCATTTTGTGGTGGAGTATAGGAATTTGTTAGTTTTCTCTTAATTCCATTGTCTTGAGAATAATCATTGAATTCATTTGAATTGAATTCTCCCCCATTATCTATTCTCAAATATGCAACCTTTTATCTTGTAGCATTTTCAACCATGTGTTGAAAATTTGTAAAATTTTCAAAAGCTTTAGACTTTGCCTTTAAAAAGTATACCCATTTCATTCTAGTGTAGTCATCAATGAACAATATAAATTATCAACATCCACTGAAAGAAGATTCCATTGGACCACATATATCATTGTGAATCAACTCCAAATACTTTGTTGCTCTCCATGAGTTGATTGGAAAATATTCTTTCTTTTGCTTGCCAAAAATACAAGATTCACACTTGGAATTTTCTTTCTTGAAAGTTGGCAAACCCTTTACCAAATATTGGGACTTAAGTTTCAAGAGACTATCAAAGTTTAAGTGACGAAATTGAAAATGCCATAATTTGAATGAAGACATTTCATAATTCATTGTTGTTGCAAACTCTTCCTTTCTTTGGCTAACTTTTCCATTCATTCTTAGTAATTTCCCATCTTCATATCTCATCATTATTGTTTTCAAGTTATCCTTCTCTGAATTAATCTTGACCAAACCATCTTGCATGATGATTTCATTTCCAACTTGTCGGATTGTGACTAAGGATAACAATTTTTTCTTAAAAGTTGATACATACCAAACATTTGAAATCCATTTTTCACCAATTCCAGGGAGAAATACTTTCATTGAAACTTTGTCTTGAGGTATTGAGTTCTATCATCAACCAAATAGATGGGATTTAGTTGAACATATTGATAATCCCAAAAATAGTCTTTGCAATAAGTCATATGTTGAACAACTCATGTGTCCAATATCCAATCATTTTCAAATGAATCTTCTTGTTGAACTACTGCAAAAACATATTCATATTGATCATCCTAGTCATATTGATCCTCTTCATATTGAGATGATTGTTGATAATTTGAATTTGATGTCTTCTTAAACTTTGGCAATTGATCATTTCTTGTAATACAATTTGATGCATAATGGCCCATGTTTAAACATATTTTACATATCACTTGACTAAAATTTTCGCGTCTTCCTGACTGTGCATTATTATTTGGAGGATTAATTTGAAAATTTTGTTGATTAAAATTGCTACAACCTTTACCTTGACCATGACCTCTGCCAAGACCTTGATTAGAAGACCGATTCTGAAAATTTCCAAAATTTGATTTTCCTCTTCCTTTAGAACTTTAAGATTTAATGAAAAGAAGATCGTCTCCTGATTGTTTTTGTTTTACAAAGGATTTACTATGTTGATATAGTAATTCACTAAGTGAATCAAAAGTCACAGTTGATAACTTATCAATTATTTTCAAGTATTAAGAAAATTCTTATAAGATTGAGGCAAGCCATTTATTATAATGGAGACTAGAAAACGATCCTCAAGTTTAGGAAAAATGCCTTTGATGATTTCTTGATGACTATTCTTAATCCTTGAAATGTATTCTAATACATAACCATTATCTAATAATATCTGTTTAAGCAATTTCATTTGTAGATCAACTCTATGAGATGCAACAGGAGTATCAAAAAGATTCTTGAACAGATTCCAAGCATACCATGCATCTTTGGAATTATCAATATGTACAAACATGTGTTTAGTTACAGAAGAATGTAGAAAAGAAAGTGCTCTTTCATATTTCAAATTCCATTTAGCTAAATAAGTAGCATCGGTTGGCTTAGTTGGAGCAGTATCACCATCACAAATATCACACCATAATTCATTATAAATCAAAGTGTTCTGCATGTGCCGACTCCAAGATTTGTAATTCTTGGGTCCATCTAACTTATCTGATTCTGTGAATATATTGATTAATTTAGACATGATGTTTATGTTTCCTTATTGCAATATAGCAAGAAAATAATCCACAAAACACTAAAAAAAGAGATACAAGGCACCAAAAATAAGAGAACACAGTCCATGCAAAAAGAGCACTTTTAAGGGCTTGGCCTTGACCCTTTAAAAGTTTCATTGGAAATGGAGTTTGAGAGAGTATTTCATTGGACTCTTCTCAACTTTTGAGCTTCAATGTTACAATCAAAACTTTCGAAATTTGACCCTTTTTACAAGACTAATAGCCTTTTACAAATAAAAAAAAATGTGCCCCCCCTTGAACTATAAAAGCCAAGCATGAAGAAACATTGTTTCTCGTTTCTGAATTTTAATGGTGAGAATTTCAACCTGAACAATCTGTAATCTATGCTCATTCTCTTTTCTTTAGTCATGGTGGTTTTCCTTTTTAAACACTTCACAATATTTAAAAAACTAATATCAATATTTTTGAAGTAACACTTCAAAAAACAACCAAAAACCTTCTATCACTTCTCATCCTTATGTAAAAAAAACAAAACAAATTATTTGTCTCCCGTAAAGTTAAAATATACTAATGAAAAGATGATTGAATACCAAGCAAATTGGTGGAGCAAATCTTTGAGTGACAGGACATTAGTTATTGAGGTGAAGATCATGCACATAGTATCCTCGACAAGTGCTCGCACTAGGGATGACTGGACACCAGATCACCCAATATGATAAAATCGCGATTAGGAGAAGTATGTAAACATTGCCTCTGTCTACATATCTATGATTTCCTCACAATTTGATTCTACTTCTTATGTTGTGCAAGGGTTGGAAGATCGCTTCAGCAATGATGCCCTTTAGAGGGCCACGACACAAGTAGATTGGTTGTAGATACGTGTGTTGAAAATTACAAAAAGGGTAAATGAATTTGGGTTTGCCTTTGTCTGCGTGAGAAAACGTTAAGATGTATGCAACAAAAAAATAGTGCAAAGACAAACCTCTGCCCACTATTTGATTTGATGATAAATAGCAGGTAGATTTGATATGAGTGTAGTTTGTTATGTTTGTAATGGCACCACGATTTTCCTATGTGAAAAGGAGTTTCCTGATAAAAGAATTGGTAAATGATAACCGACCAGTTCACAAATCAATGCAAATGAAAATAATTGATCAAGCCATTACATTCAAAGGCTTGTAGTAGTTGTTAAATATCCGAAATAACAGAAAGAGAATATTAAAGGAGCATAGATCAAAATATTCCCTTTATTCTGGGTGAAGGCCATGTGCAAGCTACAATATTGTGTTGGGACACATGTAAGAAAAATAAGAATATTGTGTTGGGACGCACGTTCAGATATTTCTCTTGCAAACTTGACAAAGATCTGGATTGTCTTGTGAAGAGAAGGTTGTTCTTAGATGGACGGGCAATAGGTAGTGTTGTGCCCATTTCGTCACTTGGGTGAGAAAACAATGGCACTTGCATGCCTATTTTGGCCTGCTAGACAAGATAAAAGTTTGTGAGTGGGTTAAACAATCTAAACACATGTAATAAAAAAATAAACAAACTAAAACAACTAATGAAAAGAAAACTAGAATGCATAAGAAATTTTAGAACCATAAAAAATCAACCAATGACCAAGATTATGCCACCAATGGATAACTATATTAGTTGGAAAAAAACCATAGAGAAAAATGAGGACTGTTGGAAGCAGGCTGAAGTGAAAAGAAGGATGATCATGGGGAAAGAAAGCATGCAGAAAGTGAAGCAACAGTTGGAAGGAAATGCAGCATGTGCACATGCAAGAAAGTGTGCACAAGGAAAGCAATCGTTGGATGGAGGAACAACATGCGCACATGGGAGGAAGACCTAACGTCGGTATGGTTAGAGTTTTGGTAACGAATTGTAATGACTGAAGAGCCAAAGATGTATAAATACCGATACTGAGGTATTGTGGATGAGTTCTCCATTTTTGAGGGATTTGGTAGTTGTTCTGATTTAGTTAGTAGTTGGCTTTGCATTATCGTAGATATGTATGAGTTGATGCGATATGTAATGTTTTTGTATGAACCATTTTGTAAATTGTTGAGCTAGTGTAGGGGAGAGAAGGTATATCTTGAGGATTAGATCGTAGGATGAGGAGTCTGGCGCAGTCTAGTTCGCCTCATATAGATCTTACCCATATGAGGAGAATTGTAAGTGCACGACATTGTAGATGCAAAAATACCATAATAAAAGAGTCGAGAGACAAATCTTTGTGGACGTAGCCCAGGAGGGGGTGAACCATGGTAATATATTTGTAATTTGATGAATAAATGCATATCTTTATCCTTCTTTCAGTAGTTAAATATTGTGCTTAATGAATGAATGGGTTATTATATAGCTATGAAATATGGTTGCATTATTAAGGAAATAATTTGCTGAAGGTAATGAACAGTCGTGAATAACAATAGATTACAATCACAAGTTATAGTAAATGGCTCTGAATACATATATCATATCTCATACTCAATCATGGGTTGTAAATAGATGATTCTTACAACCACCCATTAAATCTATCTTGAGTGAGACTACGTGGCACATTTTATGTGTTGTGTTGCCTTCTAGTTTACCAGGAGGGCCAATAGTTTTAGAGGCTTTGTGGGAAACCCAAAGGACATGAAACCTTGGTCAATAAGAAGCTTAGATTAGAATAGAGGAGAGTAACCAACAAATGGTTTTGTTTCCATTTGTAGGAACGGAGGCAGATTGAGTAGCTGAGATAGGTTGAGAGAGGAATGAGCAAAGAAAAGAAGAGAGAAATGAGCCATTATAAGGGAATGTCGAGACCGTAGAGCCTTCGAAAGAAGAAATCGAAAATTGGTTGAGAACCAAAGAGCTAGAGTTTGCACAGAAAGACAATAGAAACCCTAGAATAAAACCCCGCAAATATTCGGACAAATACGTGTTCACTGATTTACACGAAGTCTTTTTTCTGTGATATTCCACATCAATTGAAAGAATGAATACTAAGGTTGAAGGATAACCATGCAACAAACCAGATTCGACAGTTAGAGTGGACCCTAGAACAGATTGAGCAGTTACAATAGGTTAACAACAAGTTCACCTATGCAATAGACTTTTGGATTGACAGTATTGTGGCAGGCTTCATAACAGAGTTTTCAATTGACACAACGAAGTCATACAGCGCAACAGAACATGAATTTCTATGTGGAACTCAAGGAAGGTACATTCGATCACTATATACTTCTATTAATATAATGCTATATAACAAAAGTGTAATGAAAATGGAATCAGATAGCTAAACTTCTCTGTGTGCATGGGGGAAGGGGGGGAAGCATTAACAAAGAGAGGAGGAATAGAAGGAGGTAAGGATAAGGGAAAGAAAGAGGAGGAACCCTTGTACCTGATCATGATGAACGAAGACCAGATTAAGTGGATCTTGGAATCAACAGGAAGGACACATAGTAGAGTACCCTAACAATACAAGTTGAATACCAAGAAGAGAGCCGTAGCCACACGGGAAGGCTTGACGAGTGATGAGGAAGAGGTAGAGGATCTCCAGGCTGTGGAGAAGATTGAGGAAATCCTGCGTGAAACATATGAAAGGAATATGAGAGGTCCAGGAGTGGGAGGAGAAGGAAACCATCCTATCCATATTAATGTCATTGTGGAACCCATAAACCCATGTGCGAATAATACACCAAAGAGAACACCACCATTTAGACAACCGAATTTCGGAGCAAGTCCGACAGCAAGAAGTACATATACACAAGGAGCAACAACTGGAGGAGCCAATCCAAAAAGAAGTAGTCAAGTATCTACACCACGCAGAGGAGGTAGTAGTTCAGTATTCAGAATGGCAGGACAAGATCCCACCATCAGGTTACCTAAATTTCAGGGAGAAGCAGCAAAAGACCCTGAAAAGAACTTGTTCATTTATGCAAATATCTGGGAAGAAAAAAAGATCATTGATGAAGATACCAAACTCGTGCAACTATCTATTATGCTAAGAGAATGTGAACTAGACTGGTACATGAGTCTAGACACAAACAGTGCCTCGGGGATGGCAAGAACACTAGATGACATTAAGAAGTTATTAATAAATGAGTTCCATAAGCCGATCTCAAAGGATCAGTACATGAATGAGATGATCAAAATAAGACAGAAACCAAGAGATTCTATATGGGAGATCGATAAAAAAATTCAAGCAACTGAAGGGAAAATTAAAATAACTCATGACCTATATGCAACATCGACACCTATTTTTCAACTCACTACTCCCGCACTTAAAATACCCTTTACGACAACATAAATTTAGGATGCAGGAAGAGGCACCACAAGAAGCCTTACAACTAGAAGAGAAACATTTTCAGCAAACAGACCCAATGATCGAGGAATTGAAGGAGGATTTGGAGAATCTAACATTTCAGTTGAACCAGAATAAGAACAAGGATAAATGAGAAGTTGTTTGGTGTACCACATGCAGGACATAAGGACACCATAAGAACGAATTCCCAATGTTCGTGTAGTATATGAAAACAGGTATGCCAAATCCATTACCACTGGGAGGAATATGGTGTGAAATCTGCAAAAAATCGGGTCACAACCCTTATCACTGCACGATGATACATAAATACCAAACAATCTCAAAGAGTTCATATTGCACATTTTGTAAGTTAGTGGGCCATGACGATAAAGATGATGTGAGAAAGAACATCAGATGCATATAGAGTACAAGACAAGATGATGATTGGGCAAGAAGATCCACAGTTTAATCCAGTCCCAGCTCCATACAACACTACACAACAACAGTATAATATTGCGCAACAACCGTACAATAACACATAGCAGTAGTACAACCGGAAACAACCTCAGTACAATACCGTGCAATATAATTAGGCACCACAGTATAACACATTGAGAGGTGATTGAGTAGGATACAGAGGAGGAGGAGGAGCCAGAGAATATTTTAGACGAGGTAGAGGACCAGTCACATGTCACAATTGTCAACAACCAGGACATTATGCATGGGAATTTCCATTACCACCAACAACTTGTATGTATTTCCGCGCATCGGACCATGATACAGAGGAATGTCCTACCTTACTAGTAAAGATTCTAGAAAATAGGAATCAAAACAACCAGATTGTTCAGTGGATCTCAGTCGAAGCAAGGGATGAAGGATGGACCATCAACATAGTCACACGTGGAGGAGCTCAAATAGGCATTGATGCAATTTGATAGGAACCAGAAAAAAATCAATGGGTGAAGAAGAACACTGAACCAAAAAAGCAGTTTGACACGCAGAAGGATAAGGAGATATTCAAGCAAGCTAGACAAGAATTTCAGAAGGAGGAGATGTCATCGACTTCAACTGTGCAACAAGACAAGGAAGCAACAGAATATGTGATGCCTCCATCATTGGATCATACCAACGAGATGCAACCCATGGGAAAAGTAAGTACAATCAAAGGATTTTTGCAATCATGTGTAAAGGTATTAAGTGATCCCTCATCTGTGAAAATATTGCAAAACATATTAGAAAAATGTAGCAGCGAGATGGAAGAAAAGATAGAACCAAAATAAGTTAATCACCTACACACAAGAATAAGAACAAGTAGGGAATTTATAGTGAATGCTAACATTGGGGGTTTCAATATGGGAGACATAATACTAGATCTAGGATCAGAAGTGAATGTATTATCAAATAAGACATGGCAATGCATGGGAGAGACAACTCTAGGATACTCACCTGTTCAATTGAAACTAGCAAACCAATATAGAGTCCTACCAATCGGTAGACTGAAAGGAGTTATCGTAGATCTTGATGGAGTACGTACTAAAGCAAACTTTGAAGTCATTGAAATAGTGGACGACACAACATCGTATCTAGCATTGCTTGGTCTGGATTGGGCATTTGACAAACATGCCATAATAAATTTGAAAACCAAGAAAAATAAAATTTTAGTCCAAAGAATATAGGGTCATCACACCATTAGACCCATCAAAAGTGGAGAGGTTTGTAGAACCTATTTGCCTAGACTTAGAGGAAATCGACCAGTTGTACAGAACAATTGTGTGTGATGAGGACTACGTAAATCCAACTACAGATGGGGTACTTAGTTGGCGGAGCATTACTTCATGTGCAAGAGACTCAGAAACCGAGTTAAAGAACTGGTAGCAGAGGCTACACGAACTATCCACACGAAGATGTGCAAGAATAGACCACACAGTAAGATGGGTAGGCACAGAGATCAGGGAACCACCCAGTTTCCATGTACTAAACGATTTGGAAACATTCTTGACATAATACAAAGACACAGTGTTAGAGAAAAAGAGACTGTTAGCACTTGAATTAGCACTTAAATCCACACCCGCAAGATGTTGGGGCCCACACAAGGATACAATCACATATTGGTACCAATGTAAGCAGTTGTTGTGCATAAGGATCGACGCAGAATAGAAAAACAACAAACAATATAAGTATGAAGGACAAGGGACACCAGTGGAACATTTGGAGAAGTGAAGAATGTTGTGGAAAATGACACCTCGGAGGAATGGCCTCATTACTTCATACACACTCTAGAGGTCATACTAGCGAATTGGTATATAGACCAAGAATTGCGCAAGTGAACTGCGACCTAGACGACATTGCAAAAAAAAATTTAATCACTTTATCATTTGAACATGAGAATCCCGACATAGATGCAGCCCTTAAATGGATCAGAGGGGTAATATTCATCAAAGAACCAGAAGTACAATTTATCACATAAGAACAACAACGGAACAAACAGATAGTCAAGGACCTGTTGGCATGTTACCATGGTTAGGATCATAATGTGTAATTTGGTCGATGGTGATGATTTTACCGTTGTGGGGGGACATCATCATTCAAAACACATAGGAGGATACTCCTTTCTTAGCATACATGTAGCTACTTCCAACCAATATATTGAAATCGAACAGGGCATCGATAACCTCTATGTCGATAAGGATGGTTTTACCCTTGAGTTTGACCAGGACATTTTGGAGGAGCCCTTCAGGGGAGGATGGTCGAACATCATAGTCTCTCAAGCTGATGGCGGATGGTACCAACTCAGGGGAGACAAGTTTCTTCCATATAATTTTGGACATTATGCATTTTGATGCACCTTCATCAATAATACATCGATGAACCATGATTTTTTGAATCTTTACTGGTATCTGGAAAGCTACCAGAGTGAGGAGACGTGGTTCTCCACTATCTAGATCAAATGTGATGAGTCTAGTATCATCTAGTTCGACTACCCCCAAGGCAGGGAGTAAGGATTTCCTCTAACTTGGAAGGGTTTGGAGGACCTCCAATACAGACATGGCTATAGGAGACTGTGTCAAGTCATCGATCGGACTGTAATTGTGTGTTTCCCTAACCTGAGGGTTATTGACATTCTGTTGTAATGGGAAGTGAGGGATACGAATGGTAGGTTCACTATTAGGGAATGGAATCATCAAGGGTTGTCTGGTTGTAGCTAGAGCTACTTATGAGGTGGTTGGATTATATTAAGAGGGAACATTGTCTTGCCGACCACGTGTTTGCAGAAGAATTTCTTCTTCGCTAGTGAGGAGGATATTGCAATACACCAGGTTTCTAGGGTGGATGGGCCTTGGGTTTTGAAACTTCCCCTTTTGTGGTGGGGAAGGATGTACCTCTTGTTGGATATTCATCACACATTGGTGTGGAATAGGGTTTTGCAACACATCCGAGGTGGCTATTTCAAGTACTGTTGTGGGGCCTATTGAGGGGAAGGAGGCGCTGGAGGATGTGGCACATTCATGGATTCTTTCATTCATTTGAAGTCAGAAATTTGGGGGAAATGGTGAGTATAATGTCCATAATCACCACAAACAATGAAAGGGAAGTTTTTTAGGAGGTTTTAATTGTTGTTTTTCCCTTGTCCTTTATTGTTATTGTCCCCTTGGGGGCTCTGGTTTCCTTGATTTTGGTTTCCCCCAACAGGTTGGTTTTGTTGGGGGTTGTTTCTGACTGGTCCCTGGTTATTGTTGTTTCAGTTTTTTCCTTTATTATTGTCATTATTCGACTGATGGGACACATTTTTTTTATTCAACTTCTCAAAAGTATGAATTTGTTGGATGGGAGAGGGTTGAAAAAAGTTAACGTCAGCATGTGATTGTCCATGTGGAGGAGCCACGAGTTGTGAGGGTCCAGAAAATGGGAAGTACGGATTGGTTTGTGGCAATGATATGTAGGGCACATAGGAAGGTGAAGCTCTTTCACTAGTGCCTAGGTTATATGTGGAGGTAGAAGGGGAACCTGAACTTGGTTGATAGATCATGCGCATCATGGGTACCGACGACAGTCCACTCATGGGTGAGGGGGAAGAAACGGTATATGGTTGTTGGTAAGGGGGCGGAGACTAATACGATGACCCTCCATATGGGTGTGTATGTTGAGGTGCTCCATACATAGGCGGTGGTTTTATGTAAGGGTTGTGGTGTGTCATTGTGCCAATCAAACCATCCACAACGTGAGAGAATCCAGGTTTGTCCTGGCCAAATGGTACGGGTCTGGGTGGATCAGGTAACACTATGTATAATTAACTTGACTGAGCATAAATGAGGTCGAATTGTTGGGCCTTGCTGATGGCTTCCTCTTCGGATTGGGGGAAGGTGGATGCTGCATCTTTGGAAAGTATAGAGACAAGTGATTTTAGAAACCAATCAAGATGTTGTTCTTGGTGGTTTCTTCTTTACATAAACTACATCACCGACATCATTTGTGGATGTGGTCGACAATATGCATAGCTGAGGTTTTTTTTCACTCGAAGAGTAGTTCTAAACCAATTTCATGACAAACTGGTAGTTGAAAAAATGCCAAAAATTCTTTGGCCAAATATTCAAAATCACATGGGACACTGATCTTTCGTCCACATACCATTTGGTTGATGGACCAGTGAGTGTTCTTTGAAATAACCTTAAGTGGATGGAGTCATCCATGATGTTGTTTGAAGAGAACCATAAGTGGAAGGTCGTAACATGGCTGGAAAGATCTTCCCCTGGTTTTCCTTCAAATTTTGGAATATCTAAAGGTAGTTTGGTAGGCATATTGGGCCATGTGGGGTCATGTAAAATGGGATCTTTCATGATTTTATTCAAATAAGGAATCTTGAGAGATAATAAGTATGGCATGGGGGGATTTGGTGGAGGATTAGTTCCAACCATTATGTGAGTAGGTAGTGGACCTGACCCTTGGGAGAGATTTGGTGGGGTTGTACTTATTCCTTGAGAAGAAGTTTTCCCACTCCTCCTTGTGAAGGAGAGATAGTGGATTGACATCCTTGGGAATTGGACCTAAGAAAATTGGAAGCAAGTAAATCTGATCCCAAAATATTGGCACTCATGGGAGTGTGAGATGGTTTAGCCGGTGAGTCGAAAAGACTAGGAACTGCTCCTAGAATAGGAGGGATATTTTGCAAGTGTCTGGAATGATGAGGATTATGTCGGTCCCCTATGATGTCCAACTTAGAAAAGTGAATGTGTGAAAATGGTGATGGGAGAAATAAATGAGCAAGATACTTGTATAATTTGTACCTTCACAAGATAATATAACTCACAATTGTATGTAATCAAATGAGCATCATACATAAATCAATTATAAATAAGAATACATGTGGGTAGGTGGATTTTGTCTATGTGGGGGAACAAATAAAACAAATTCTCATGTCCTAAAATACGTATCGTCCTTCCTCTAAAAATGGCATTGGACCTTCCAAGAGCACTCAACAGTGGGGTCTGAAGCCATTGAAAGAGGAACTATTGAAGGATGGAACAATCTATTATAATGAGGGGTAGAGGGTGCATATCTCGAAAGAGCTGGCGATATTTCCCAATAGCACACAAAATATGATCAAGGTACAATTGCAGCCCACAATTGCCACCTAGGTAGATGTCCTAAATTTGGTCACTAGGTACCTCATTCAAAGTGCGACATTTAGATTTTTGGCCTCAGAAATGAGTCACGGGCTGGATCCCTTCCAAGAGTTGGGTGACTCAAGGGGGACGCATAGAATAACCAAACCTCGGCCTTCAACCCTTCACGAGTATCACCTTTCCTTATGGTGTATGAACACTTGACTTGAAGGATTTTGAAAGTTCCCTAATTGTCAACTTCTAATGTTTGAAAATGTGAGAACCAGATAACAAAGGGTTATTTGGATGCCTACCCTCGAGATCCTACCTAGACTAAAAAATTTCTTTTGGCACCTCCTGTGGAGGAAAATTTAGTGAGTTTTTAGAAAAAAATTAGGTGTGGTGGGATGAGAGGTTCGGGGTGTGAACCAATCATGTTTGACTTAAGTGGGTGTGGATAATTTCTTAAGAAATAGTTGGACGTTTTGGAATTCCTTTGGAGAAAACCTACTTCAACCTCCACAATTCAAGATGGAAATTATGTGAGTGAGGAGTGACTTTGTGTGTGAGTAAGTGAAAGAGTGTGCCAAATTTTAATAAGTTTAGGTATGAATTTGCAACATGTGGACTTCATGTGGTCCTTACAAATCTTTGTTACCTAACTTACTAAGTGTCATTGGTACAACCTTGCATAATTTTAAAATCCCTAAAGAACTAGCATGTGGACTTCATGTGGTCCTTACAAATATTTGTTACCTAACTTACTAAGTGTCATTGGTACAACCTTGCATAATTTTAAAATCCCTAAAGAACTAGCATGTGGACATATGGGTCCTTACCAATCCTTTAAACTTCCTAATGTTGTTTACACTAAGAAAGCTTGAAAAGATATCCTAGATCGCAAGCATATGGGCATGTGTGGGCCCATTACTTTGATCTTTAAACTTCCCTAGTGATGTAAACAAAGAAAGCAATTTCAAGAAACTATCCTAAGTTTGCAACATGTGGGCATGCATGGGCCCTTGCAACTTTAAGATGATTTCAAAAATATACTAAGAGGATCCCTAGAGGGGCTTTGTCCTCTCCTAAAATGTTTTTGTTAAGGGAGATGAAATGTCCCTTTAACCACCTTTTTGATTCTCAATATCGCTCTATGGTGCGAGAGAAGAGCATAATCAATGATCGAAGTTAATTTATGGTCCCAATGTAAGTTTTTTTATATGTGATAGCAATAATCTCAATTTAAATTTTACAAACCAAACAAGCCATCCATGTGGCAACTGAAGCAAAAGAGGAGAATATTTGGTTCTTTTTACCCACTAAGTGCCTATGTTTAGATAACCTTTCAAATGGGAAAGCATTCTAAGTGGAGTGCATGGGCATTACAAATTTCATGAAAGAAAGAATTTGAAGGCTAGGGGCCCTCAAATCATCACAAAAACTCTTACAATTTTGAAATTCTGGATATGTGCGTGGGTTACAATACTGACAGGTGCACAGTGGTCACACAATGCACAAAGAAAATAATCCTGTGGGGCGCACAGTGTGTTGAGTGCGCATCTATGGGCTGGAATATCCGCGGACTTTCTGATATGTGTCGGGGGAAAAATTATTGAGTTAAATTATTCTCCTCCAACTCATAATTTGGCTTTTGACAGGTAAGGCTAGGCCAGTTTCAGAACCTACAAGACAAATTGATTAAAAATAAGTTCTCTCTAAGCCCAAATAGGGTGGAATTTGATACCTTTTCCCTAGTATGGTCTCCAATATGTTGTGCATGTTTCATCACTTGGGTGAGAAAAACAATGGAACTTCAATGCCTAGTTGGGCCTACTAGACAAGACAAAGTTCATGAGTGGGTTAAACAAGTCAAACACATGTAATAAAAAAATAAACAAAGTAAAACAACTAATGAAACAAAAAATAGAATGCATAAGAAACTTTAGAAGCATAAAAAATCAACCAATTACCAAGATTATGCCACCAATGGATAACTATATTAGTTGGAAAAACACTATAGAGAAAAATGAGGACTTATGAGTCCCGTCTTCTTCCTTTGGAGGGATCTTGAGTTCCCTAATTGAGGGATTTTCTTACAATGGAAGAAAAATGGCAAATAATGAAGAAAATCAATGCCTATTCCCTCAATAGGTGAGTGGAATGGTCTATTGTAATGATGCTTGAATACTCCAAGGAGAAAAGAGGATTCTCAAGGGAGGATTGAGGCAACATAACAATACTATGAATATCTTGGTTTCTTAGTGCACCCATGGCTTCCATTTATATCATTTCTTCAAGGAAAAATACAATTGGTTCTTGGTGTGAACAAGGGGCCCTTTAGGGAACCCTTTGGTCCTTGACTAGCCCCCCATTTGGATTTCTCTCACATATGGAGGTCAAATCAAGTTTCGAGCTGGTCCATAAGTGGTTTGGGGGCCAACAAGAACCATAAGTTCTTTGCTCATAGGAGTGCATGCTTTTCTCATACACACTCGTGCATTTGGCACATTGTGTGCCCTGACGGATTGTTGGCGCATGCACTGTGCACGTGATTCCTTTAGTGATTTTTCACATGTCATTTTTTACCCAATTGTATAGTTTTTGCCTTTTGAAATACATTTTTAGTATCGCAGGTGAAGTAATTATTGTTGGCATTATTGTATTTCTGTAACGATTTGCATGCAGTGTTGCAGACGGAATTTCAGTGATAAAAGATAGCTTCAATCCTCATATAAATCGCCCTCACAACAACGTTTCAAATAAAAAAAATGACAGGATCTAAAAAAGTTCAAAATATGTAGCTCTAGATTTTAAATTGTCAGATTTATAAATAGATCTGAAACATTTTTTACAATATTAGCCCTCAAAAGAAAATAGCAGTGGATCTATAAGATCTGATACAATTAAAAAAAAATGAGCCCTCTACTTGGATTACAACTAATTTACTTGTTAAATGAAGTAGATATGATCATAAATAAATCTCTAATGATAACAAATAGAGAATAGACATGATACAAAACTTTTTCAATCGCTGAAAATAATGATTTATCTTCTCAAAATTTTCAAAACACAAACTGTTATAATCAAAATGACCTTTTCCTTATTGAATTAACAACATAAATACCTCGTTAACATTGTCCTTGAATTTCAAGAGATCCAGACTGATGTTGTGGAGACTTTCTAGCTTCCTCAATCCATCACCAATCCTTCCATCACCATTTCACCATGGCTCTGATACCATGTTGACAAAGTGTCCCAAGACACATAATTTTATTAATAAGAAAAAAAGTGATTACAATATGAAGTGAGGACTCATAATCTCCTTAACCTCACTTGAAGAAGGAGATTATTTATATAGCTCAACTCTAAACTAAAATCTAGGAGAACAACCAATCACATAACCACATGAGTATGATAGGTTTCCTTTACATAGAAGTTAGGTGTCCTTATCCTAACAAACTAGAATACATTGATTTCTAAAAAAACTTATACTATATTATGCTTAGACTATAGAACTTTAGGATTATGAGGCTAACACCATTTGGGCTATCAAATGCCCCAATAGTCTTTATGTGTTTGATGAACGAATTATTTAGGGAGTACCTGGACAAGTTTGTAATTGTGTTCTTATATGATATACTCATCTATTCTAAATCAGAAGAGGAACATGAGAAACATTTAAGAATGGTGTTGCAAGTTTTAAGAGAGCATGGATTGTATGCTAAGACAAGTAAGTGCATATTTAATCAAAAGAATATTCACTACTTGGGGCATATAATATCAGCAACAGTGATACAAGTTGATCCTGAGAAGACAGAGGACAATAAAGGATGTCCAACACCAAAGAATGTGACAGAGGTTATATCATTAATGGGTCTTTTAAGTTATTACCGAATATTCATAAAATCTTTTTCAGACATTGCAAGTCCAATCACTTGTTTTCACAAGAAGGGAGTGAAGTTTGAATGGACTTCCAAGTGTGAAGAGATTTTTCAATAGTTGAAGGGAATATTGACAAGTGCATGAATATTGAATATTTTAGATCCAAATGAAGAATTTTTTTTGTGCATTGATGCATGCAAGGAAGGACTCGGTGCATTTCTTAGTCAAAGGGACCATGTGCTATGCTATGAGTCCAGAAATTTAAAAGAGCATGAGAGGAATTATGCTACACATGACTTGGAGTTAGCAGTGATTGTACATGCATTGAAAATGTGGAGGCATTATCTTATGGGTAATAAATTTGAGCTAAGGATAGACCATTGTGGCTTGAGCTAGGGAAACTAGATCGATGGAATTTCTGAGTGAATATGACTTCACAATTAAGCACATAAAGGGAAAGGGAAATCAAGTGGTTGATGCACTCAATAGGAAAGCTCATGAATTTCATATTGCATCCATCAAAATGTATATGATATATATGAAAGACAAAATTATTGCAACAACAAATTCAGATAAGAACTATGTGAAAATAAAAGAGACATTACAACAAGCTAATTTTCAGTAGAAATATAATTATTATGACCTAAAAGAAGATGGATTTCTCATGTAAAAAGGTAAGGTGTATGTGTCGAATCCAATGGGATGAAAAATGTAGTGCTGAAGGAGATGCATAATGTGCCATATGTCAGGCACCCATGATATCATAAGACAATTGCAGCAGTAAGAAGCCAATACTTTTGGCTGGGAATGAAGAAGGAAGTGGGTAATTACATAGCTAGATGTCTAGAATGCCAAAAGGTAAATAAAAATCATAGACACCCAACAAGTTTTCTACAACCATTGCCCATTCCAGAATGGAAGTGGGAAGTATTTGCAACTGATTTTATTACTAATCTACCTAGAACAGTGAAGCAGCATGATTCCATCATGGTGTTGGTAGATAAATTGACTAAAGCAACACATTTTATTCCAGTAAAGACTACACACAAGGCAACAAATATCATAGATATCTACATGAAATAAGTTGCTAGGCTACATGGGGTACCTAAAGCAATAGTTTTAGATAGAGATCAAAATTTCACATCTAATTTTTGGAAAGGTTTGTTCTATGGCTTTGGAACAAATTTAAATCTTAGTACAACATATCATTCAGAGTCGGATGGCCAAATAGAAAGTACTAACAATATAATTGATGATGTTATTATAATGTATGTGATAGATTAGCCATCAAAGTGGGAAGATTTTATTCATTTAGTTGAATTTTCCTACAATAATGGGTATCGTGAATCATTGAAAATGAGTCCATTTGAGGCATTATATGGAAGAAAATGTAGCACACCCATGAGTTGGGATAATCTAGCAGACAGAGCAGTTGTTGGGCTAGAATTTTTAAAAGAAATGGAAGATCATATGGAAAAGATAAAGTAGAATTTAAAAGCTACCCAAGATAGGCAGAAAATTTATGGAGATAGGAACAAAGTTTTCAGATATTTTAAAGTGGGAGAACATGTGTTTTTGAAAGTGAATTCAAAGAGAAGCTTGCTAATATTAGGAAGTTTCCGAAAGTTGGTAGCAAGATATTGTGGGAATTTTGAAACATTATAAAAGATAGGGCCAATTGCATACATGTTAGCTTTGCCTACATCCAGAAGAGTGCATAATGTATTTCATGTGTGATTTTTAAAGAAATATGTATCTGATATTAACCACATAATTGATTGGAATATGATCCAGGTGGAACATAAAGGGGATTTACAGGTGGAATCGATATGCATCTTAGATCAGAAAGTCAAAGTGCTCAGGAAAAAAGACATAGGGTTGGTAATTTTTCAATGGACCTGCTACGGTATTGAAGATACTACATGGGAGAATGAATAAAACATACATAAAGACTACCCATAAATTGTTTATAGTTTTCAAGAAAACATAATGAAAGACTCCATTTTGAGCAGCTAAAATTATGGAACCACATCTCGGAGTCCTAGCCGACTGCGCTAGGGACCTTGAAAAAATAATGTCTCATTACTTGGGTTATCCCTGATAAATGGATGGTATATCCCATGAGTTATCCCTGATAAATGAATGGTGCATTCCTTGGGTCGACGAGTTGAGAGGAACATGAGATTTTGGTTGGAGTTGCTACTGGATTTGTTAAATTACATAATTTTTATTTCTAAGTAATATGATGTAAATTTACATATATATGTATATCGTCATAGATTGCAATGAGTATGGTGCACAATTGTAGGGGAGGTGGAATGGAACATCCACACTATAATCCCCAGTTTAATTAATTTTTGTGTAGATATAATGTGTGGCTACGACCAAAGAAATGTAATATGTGAATTGTATTTCTATGTTTTAATAACAAAATGTGATGCCAATTGTTAAGGGGACATAGACAAGATATGGGAAATGAATTAATCCACAAGAGGAGGGAGTATCTAGGATAATGACCAAGAGGGTTCCAAGGGGGGAATTACCTATGTATATTAATTCAACACATTTTCCTAAATTTTCTATTTGTATATGAACCTTCCCATTTCTGATTAAATATTCCCAAAGTCAATCATTGAATACATGTAAGATGGTGGGTGTGAGTTGTCACATCCCAAATTTATTGGGAACATGGGGGTTGAGTACAATTAGCTTGGGGAACAGTGTGAGTCAATAAAGGAAATCCAAAGAGAGGAAATTGATATGGGTTGGGACAACATTTTTAGTTAGTCAAGTTTTGTTCAAGGGAGGCAAGGAGAGAGAAAGAAACAGAGCTTGAATGTGATATAGCCATGGATGGATAATTCTAGAGAAAGTTGAAGCATAATTGGAGCGAATTTGAGTTGGAAAAATGAAGAGGTAGGTATTCAGGTCTAAAGAGTGAACTCTTGTGTGAGTTTCACTAAAACAACAAGTGTTTGTTGTTGGTTTGTTGGTAGTTTTCCTAGAAACAAGTTCCCTTGAGTTCCCAACTTAGAGATTCCTAGCTACCTGTGCTAGAGAGACCCTGATAAATGAATGGCACAATCCTTAGGTTAATCATGATAAATTGAAGACACATCCCTTGGGTTATCCTTGATAAATGAATGGTACATTCCTTGGGATGGTTAGGTCAAGAGGAAGAGAGCTAGTGGAAAATAAGGATAGTTATAGGGGAATATCAATTGGGTTGTGATTTTTATGAGTTGTGAGTGGACTATGAGAGACCACCGTATTTTGTAGATTTCTATCCTCAAATCGGGGGTGTTGGCTGTTGATATTTCGAACAGTCTGCCTATGGTTGGGTGGAACGTTCATCCCAAGAAGTTGGTTGAACAATTTTATTTTAAAGAAAGTTTTTTATCTTGTTGTCGAGTTACTTATATGTGTTATTGTTGTGCATGAACTTTCGATAATGTGAATGATTTATATGTTGTTGTAATGAGTTGTTTAGCTACATTTCATGTTGATTATTAGCATGTTGTAGATGAATCTATTTATGGTTATAGAAAATATCTAAGTCTATTTTAAATTCGTAGCTGCAAGATAAAAGAAATAAGCTAACAATAAAAGAATTAACTTGGTCAGCTTTAAATTTATTTTTTTATGTGTATTCTACACCGTAATGTCCCTCGGTTTGGCTGGGAGACGTTACATTCACAACCTATAAATCCATAAATGTACACACCCTTGTTGTAGCTTTCCACCTACACGGTTCACATGGATATGAAGGAGAAAAAATGGCTATCAGACTTATCCTCTTTCCATCACATCCAGGCTAATCAAGATGTTTTGTTTCCATTTTTTCCAATTTTGAAATCCACCAGTGTTTTCTTAAAAATATTTTCCAAACAGAATGTGAGATCATGTTATATCGCTAATAGTATCCCTCACCCTTTGGGGAATAAAATATCTGAAATAAAATAGAGGAAAACTAATATAAAGGATACAACCCAATCTACCAACCTTCCAAGATGAGAAATCAACTAGGTATTATTTGGTTTAACACTAATGGATCAAGAATACATAACTCTTAGCCTCATTGAAGTAGTTTGTAGAGGTAAATTTCAACACAGGGATGGTTGAAATGATAAGTGAAAATGCAAAGGATAAAGTAGGGAAAGTGCAATATAAATACCTACAACCAATCTTGTCCATTGGACTAAACTTTAGGGATGAGATTACAAGTCGACACACACATGTGACTCTATTAAGAACTCTATGTTGAATTCCTTGTATGAGATGGCCTTGAGCCACAACACACATGAATAATCCATTATGTGAAATCCCAAGACAATTAGCTGGGTGGTGGGTAAAAATTGGTGTAGCTTGTTTCCAATATGCCTTTTTTTTGCATGGGTTACCTTGGATATAATTGAATTTGTATGCATATATACCAAGGATTTGGGTTCAAGACCTAATTTTGACCTTGTTCTATTATGTACTTTTTTGTTTTTTCAACTTAGGAATGGTTGTGGATAAATCCAATCACAATACATTCTTAAATTTGACCTCAATTCCACCTTTTTGCACTCATAATTGAATTATGAACTAAGTATGCATTCACCATGCTCGATTTGGTTGTACATACCTCAGTCTAACTCAAGAAAATATCAAATAGGAGTCATATTAATTATGTCAACCACACCTTCCATTGCATTCATCATTTAGTATGTTGCTTTAGAAAACCTATAGTTAAATTTAGCAAGGCCATAGACAATATGCAACATATGGCTAAACAATAATGGAAATGAACATGTGTACAACATGGCATTATTTTTGGTAATTTGTAGCATAATGGATTAAATAAAAAACATGTCGTACTTTCATAATTCATATAAATACATTAGAAACATCATATAATAAACCATAGATTGATCACAAATCATCAACAAATGAAGTAGACATAAATAGACTATCAACGAATAACATGTTCCAATGTCTTGACCATAGTGAAAACTAGGAGAATATATTATAGTGCCCAGTAGGGGTTTGGGATAAATTATTATAAGCCAAGGTCACCTTAGTGCTTATTTAGATATTTGGAGGCTAATAAAATTTTGATATGTAGCTCCGCTGCAATAGTTCACATTAATTTCCATATTGGCCATTTTTAAAGCCAACAAGTGGAACCCACTAGATTTATAATACCTCCTCACTCAAAGACAAGAAAAACAATCCTCTAGATAAAGGGGGGAAACCCGTATTGTTTGGAGATCTTATTGGCCAATATCACCTTAACAACCTCTCTACCTTCTTTAGATTTGGTACTTTTTTAGTCTAGGGGAATTTTCCATAGCTATTCTTAAGATATTTCTTGCAATTACACTGCTATTGTTGGGAACATGTTTTGATTGTTTTATTGCGATGGTTGAATCTTTTTTTCACCGATATTATATAAGATATTGACCATTTTGAAGGATTTTTCAAAGTATTTTATATCAATTCATCATGGATTCATATCAGGTATGTGTAATTGATGTTTTACAATGATTTTGAGCTAAATTCAGTTATTTTTAATGTTTATAAGGATTTAATGTATGATCTCTGTGTTACAGGGAGAATTCATAGATTGATCCTCCATCCGGTACCTCATCCGACACTTCATCCAACAACCCATCCGGTACGTGATCTGACACTCCATCTGGAATGCGATCCAACACTCGAAGTGCAGAGTTGGCAGCTGGTACATTGGAGACCTGTGGTGGGCGAATCGACGATCTGGGTTTTGTGACCCCTCGTGGCCTCCAGCTACAGAGCTCCTTACATCTCATATTGGGCAGTTCTGCTAATCGTTGAGTATCTCATGGATTTTCTAGAAGCCAAATATGTTAGAGTGCATTTAATGGATTTTCCATTTTTAGAGGCGGTCAACCCTTCCAGTGGTCGACCTCTTGAACTGTAATTCACCTATAAATACCACCAGTAGTGGAAAGACCACATAATTTTTTTTTAAGAAAAAGTTTTACTATGTAATTCAAACATTTCCTTTGCAAACTTGTGTTCTAGACTGTGTTTTTAATTAATGACAAAATCACCTTGAGTTAAGCCTATGTTTTGTTGTTGAACATTAGCCACGACTTGATGGGGGGGGCACCAGTGGTCTGGGTGACTGTATAGATAGATATCTCATGTGTTTTATTTTCTTAGTTATAATTGTTACTTGTTTATTTGTTGTATGCATCTTTCAGTTTTAATTATTGTACATGTTAATTGTAATTTGCTTGTCTAATTCATCTTTCTTTAAATTGTAGATTGCTTATAGGAGATGGTTATTTGTCATGCTGTGTTTCTTATTTCTTAACAATTTCACTGCAGGATACTAACTTAGATGATGTACTGAAGTTTTAAATTAGTTTCTAAAAATTAAAACAATGTATTATGTGAAGAGAGGATTAGTGTAAACAAATTTTGTATTTAGGATCGTTTGCTAGCTTCAATGGATTAATAGTTGCAAGTTTTATTAGTTGTCATCAAGCTAGATTTAATTATCAATTCAATTATGTTTTCATAGATCTATTTGGTCCATTAATCTTGTTTTAGTATGCTAGGATAGAAATAGATTTTGGGGTTATGTTTCTAAAAGCATTCTAGTTTGAAATCTGAGTTTTAATGATAGGATTAGTCTAGTTTGATTTATAAATTATTAGTTATTGAATTGCAATTTTAATTAAAAGATTTGATTTGAATTAAGATTTTTAATCATAAGTTCTTAATTTTGTAAATTTTCTTGAGTTAGCATAAGAGTGTGCTTGAATTAGTATAAGAGTGTTTTTAATCATTGATTATTGATGCATGAAATTTAGATATCATGTGGATTTCCAAGATACTTAGTGTTGCTTCTATGATGGAAAATATTTCATTAGATTGCTTTATTCACACTTTCCATTTCTCTATAGAAGTCGGCATTGAATTAATCCCTCTTGAACTGTCACTAATAGTCATATGCCATCATGATGTTATTTGTCACCAAAGACATAATCATCATCATCTTTGAATTCTCTTTTCCTGTTATTGCAAATTAAGAATAGTTTGATTAATTAGAATCTGAATATAGTCATGAAGCATTTTTCTTTAGTAGGTTAAGATTTCTCCTTTGCAAAATAGAAATGATTATGAATTTGTTTTAAGAATAGAGTTTACTTGTTGAAATAGTCTTGATCGGTTAGTTGTTTGTTTTCTTATTTTATTAAAGATAAAAGATCAAAAGTAATTTACTTCTTGTTGCTCATTAGGTTGTGTCAGCCCTTGGTTATGGAAGGAAGCGAAGAACACGGAAGAAAAGGTGAAAAGCGAACTTCGTGGGAGACACAGTGACTTTCACTAGGTTGAATTAAAAAAAAGAGCAGAAGAGGCGGAGCGAAGCAAGGAAATGAAATCCATTGGATGAGGATATCAAGGATGATAGATCAGTAAGGAATATGGATTGTGGAAAACTCAACAAGTAGAAAAATCCACCATTGGATGCTTTGGAGCACTATACGAGAAGGAAGGAAAGACAGGTTGGCGAAGCTCGAAAAAAGAGGGTCAGGTTGACCTAGGGTTTTGGTATTTTAGGGTTTTGGCACCTAGGTTTCGACCTAAGGCTGTTGGTGAGGTATTGTAATGTATAAATAAAGGTCAAGAGGACCTGGGTTGGGTTGGTACAAGTTGGTAATTCTGAAGTACAATAGTGTTGTTGATCTAGCTATAGTATTGAGAGAGGGATCATTATACTGAGAGAGAGAAGTGATGAGAGGGAGGAATCCTTCTGGTATTGTAAGATATTTTGTTGTGTGCAAAGTTCAAGTCCTGTGGCTGGGTGCACAGGGAGGGGAGAGAAATAGAGAAGAGAAAGAAGATCTGCTAGCTAAAAGCGTAGACAAGAACTGTATGCTTTCATTAATATAATATAGCACAATTCTATCGACATATCCCTAGAGAGGGGGTGAACCACGTACATTTGTTTTTGGGTGTATGATTGATGCTTTGATCTCTGTCATTGCTATATTATTACCTGCCTTATTGTATTATATCAAACTTATAGCTATGAAGGATAGATATAGCTTGTTGAATGATAGATGCATGATATATTGCTATTGTAATAGATCCACTTGATATTCCCTTGGTTAGACATATATGTCCTGCAACCCCCTCATATCTTCCTCGGGTGAGAATACATCTTCTTTGCAGGTGCTTCTGAAAGGGCCAATAGCTAGGGCTTGTTTGTGCGCTCTTGGAGCTAAACCCTGGGTCTGCCCCTGTGCCAACAAATGGTTCCATTGCCAGGATAGGAATTTTCTTGAGGGAATGTCAAGGTGGTTCCCATCGAATACAGAGATTCAAAAGTGGATAAAAGATCAAGAGAGGGACTTCACTGAAGCCCAAAACAAGAACCCTAAGCTGAGTATTGAGGATTGGCTACAAAGATACATTTTCACCGACATTCACAAGATCTTCTTTGGAGGAATCCATTAGGAGTTGTTTGAGTGGTTGGCTAGGTTAGTTGAAATCCAGTTCGAGATCAGATCTAGATCTCCTATTGTTTGGACATCGACGTTGATCCAGAAGGTTAAAATAATCGACAATGTTGTATCCAGAGCAGTAGATCACTGATTTGATAGTACTATTGGAGGGTATATCATCGAGTTTGTTGTTGACAGAGTAGAGTCATACAACCAAGCTGAAAGATATTTTTTTAAAGGACCTAGAGGAAATTTTTTACATGTCCTGAAGTTGAGACTCAAGATGTTGTTGCATGAGAAGAACATCTTGAAGATACAGTAGATTGAGGATATTTGAAAAGGCTAATGTTCAAAAATTTGGACAGCGATAGAGAAGTGGGACATACGTGCGGTGGAAGAGTATTTCAAGGGGTTCACCTTGAGAATATGTTTAAGAAAAACTACAGAGAAGAGGGTTTCTACAGTGGAGAAGAGGCAAATCTGACAGATGAAGAACATTCAAAACCTGTGGGGCTAAAGGAAGAAGCAGTTGAAGAACTTCGTCGAGACAAGATAGAAACCTCAGGAACTATGGAGGATATTGAAGTAAGTAATATCAATCCTCCTATTGTTTCAAAAACTATAAGTAATCAATAAATTCCACACCACCAGAGTCTGCAGATCCCTATTACTAGCAGCTCAACATCCACTCAGACAGGAAACCTAGGAAACTCAATGGAAGATGAGATGAGTCTCCCTATATTTAGAGGAGATGGATCTGAAGATCCTGATCAGCACCGATTCATGTGTGAGGTCATGTGGAACATTAAAAATATTACTGACAAAGCTGTTAAAAGAAACCAGTTTAGCACTACACTAAGAGACCAAGCATTGAGTTGGTACATGAAGCTTGTCCAAGGAGTTGCACAGCCTAAGAAATTGAATGAGATCAAGAACATGCTAATTGTAGAGTTTAAGAAACCTAAGTCGAAGTCCCAATGTATTACACAACTGAAAGAGATCAAGCAAAAGGTAGCCAAACCTGTTTGGGAGTTCGATCAGAGATTCAAGACCCTCACAGGAAGATCGACCTTTAAGATCCTAGAGGAGCAGAACAAAGAATGGTTCATCGCTGCTCTCTTACCACATATCAGATTCCCCTTGATGTTGCAGAAGATTGATTTGCATTCAGAATCATTGGAGATCTCCATGAAGCTTGAATCAACCCCTATGGGAGAATCCATCTCAGGTATGAGTCAAATATTGAGTTAGCTAACTAGTTTGTCTCTACAGGTCGAAGACGTGAAGAAGGACAAGGGGAAGGACAAAAGAGAAGATATATCATGTGTAAGATGCATATCAGAAGGATATGACAAGGAACACTGCCCTCTATTTAATGAATACTTGGCTTCTAGAGCCCCGAGCCCCTTGAAACAAGTTAACCTGCCTTGGTGCGAAGTATGAAGAAATCGACATCTCCCTGGTGAGTGCTATTACATGAAGAAATATGTTCAAACACCCACAAACTTATATTTCACATTCTATAATCAATAGGACATGATGATAAATATTTCAGAGCTTATGATCTTATGCATGAAAGATCAAGAGACATACACAAGATCCAAGGCAAAGTACATCAAGAAGGAAACAATGCACAGTATAACTCCCCAGGAAGAGGAAACTTCAATCCTCGCGGTGGATACAGAGGAAGAGGATGAGGAGGAATGGTCTGAGGCCGAGGATAGATAATATATTATAACTGCATGTAGCCAGGACATCTAGAAAGGGACTGTCAGAACCCTTGTACCACTTGCAATTATTTCAACTCTTTCAAGCAAGTCATCGAGGATTTCCCTATGCTACTATCTAAGCTTCAGGAAAGACGAGGACCCCAGTAGAACTCACAAGTGTAATTGATCTATGCTAAAACTTATGAAGAAGACCCTAGATTCATTGTTATTACTCGAGGAGACACTGCTACAGGAGAATATAGAATGATCCAAGGAAAGATCGCAGAAGATTTAGGTATCAAGAAAGATGCGGAGAAGACTCAGGCTTTTGATGCAAAGAAATAAAGACAAATCTTTGAGTAAGCAAGGAAAGATTTCAAGAGAGACCAAGGGTATTCATCAAAAACACGAGCAGAAATAAGAGAATATGGGATGCTTCAAGCATTTGATCAGTTGGTTTCGCTGAAGCAAGGAAAAGAGGTAAGTAATCTCACCGAGTTCTTATACACCTGTCTTAAGTTAGTTCAGGATGAGAATGTTGTGTAAGAACTACAAAACATAATCAAGCAGTATGAGCTAGGGAAGATAGACCCCTTACTAAATAGGTCAGTACACCAAATTGGTAAGAAGAGAAGGAAAAATAAATAATTACATTTGAATGTTCAAATAGGAGAGTATGATATAAACTATGTGGTCCTCAACTTAGGGTCAGAGGTCAATGTCATGAAGAAGCAAACTTGGGCACTAATTGGAAAATCGAGGTTGATATATTCCCCTATCAGACTTAGGATGGATAATCAACAAGTTTTCAGCCCATTCGGATGATTGGAGCATGTCCTTATGGACATCGACAGAGTTAGAACCTTTGCAGATTTTGAGGTAATTGAAATTGTTGATGATATCTGCCCTTACTGTACATTGCTAGGAAACAATTGGGCCTTCAACAATTCCACTGTTGTTGATTTGAAGAAAAGACGTATGACATTTGAAAGATATTTCCTTAGGGTCATTGCACCCTTAGATTTAGATGAAGGTCCGCGATACACAGAGCCCATTAGAGAAGAAGATCACATATCCAAATTGGAAAACATCTACAAACTAACAGTGAGACACCAAGATTACATCAACCCTACAGTCGATGGGAATCTGAGCTGGCGAAGTGACAATGCATTTTCATTAGATTAAGAAGAAGAAATGGAAAATGCGTAGAACCAGATGTATGAAGTATATACCGGAAGATGTGCTAGATTAACCAGAGAAGTTCGTTGGATCAGCAGAAAAGTGAGTAACTTACTCACATTTCATGGTCTGAACCATTTATAAGCCTTCCTATCATATTTTGAAACAAGTGTACCAATACAACAGAGATTGTTGGCAATGGATGATGCCCTGAAAGCCACACCAGCAAGATGGTGGGGGACACATATAAGCAACATCAAATTCTAGACATATTGTTGAACCTCGATGATAGTGCGGTTCTCATCACAAGAATTAAGTTCCAAAGTAAGGTATATCGATCAACATTTCCCAAAGGATCACATGCGAAGCTATGAAGAGGCCTGGAGTGACATTCCTCAAGAATAATGGGTGCAAAGATTCATTAACACACTAGACACGACCCCTATCAATTGGTACCTTCAAGCGGAGCTGCGCCTCGTCACTACAGATTGGGAAGGTATGATTCAGAACTTTGTAACCAACCTTTTATTTGAAAGTGAATATCCTTCAGTAGACCAAGAATTACATATTGTGAGCATGGATGATTTTAGGGGCTAAATTTCGCTCATGGGCTAATTTTCCATGGTTTTTCCAAAAACAAGATTCGCTATTTTAAAAATGATTTGCCCAAATTCTATAGGATAACATTATTTTACCTTAAAAGTTGCCAAAATTTTATAAAAACTATATTAAAACCTTAGAAATTTGAATATTTTTACAAAAATATCGCCAATCATTTATAGTTGGCATATGAAGGATTAGTAAGATTCGCCAAGGTTTCTACATTTTAAAATAAATTTCCATCCTTAAAATCATCCCTGATTGTGAGAAAGAAGGTATTCAAGGAAGCATCTAGCCTCCCTATGGAACAAGAAGAGGACGAATGGACTACTCCTTTCCAGAAATTGCAGAGTTGCTACAACATCAATGTCGATGACGATGATGATCCCAGGAAGGTAAACATTACTAAAACAGAAGGGAAAAGAAATGTGGAAGGACCAGGATTTGAGCTAACATTTATTGGTCAGCCAATCAAGATTAAAAAATTCAACATTGGGACAGAGGAGACACCAAATCTTTCCAATGTCGAAGATTATTGGGATGTTGCTACCATTGACAAGATTACAAAGTTACTGCACGAATATCAGGACTTGTTTCTGACCAAGTTCACTGATATTAAGGGTATCAAAGGTCTTATGGGAGAAATGAGGATCCCTTTGAAACTAGGTGCGAAGCCAATCAATCAAAGACCCTACATATTGAACTCAAAATACAAGGAAAAAGTGAAGATTGAACTAGACAGAATGCTGGAAGCAGTGATTATTGAACCTATCGAAGAATCGGAGTGGATCATCCCTATGGTCATATAATACAAGAAGATAGGAAAAATCAGGATATGTGTGGACCTCAGGAATTTGAATGATGCCTATCTGCATGACCCTTTCCCTACACCATTCACTGATGAAGTATTAGACAATGTGGGAGGCCAAGAAGTATATTCTTTTATAGATGGATTTTTCAGGATACCATTAGATCCGGATTACCAAGGAGGACCACCACAAGACCACATTTTCCAAAGAATGGGGATCCTACCAATAAAAAGTGATTCCATTCGGATTGAAGAATGCCCCAACCATCTTTTCTAGGGCGGTGGTCGAAGCGTTCAAAGAATTTTTGCATAAATTTTTAGAAGCTTATTTTGATGACTGGACTGTGTTTAGTTTGTTGAAAAATCATATTGAATGTCTAAGGCTAATGTTGGATAAATGCAGGTAGTGTAAAATTGCTTTGAATATGAATAAGTGCATCTTCTTCTCACCATTTGGAGTGTTATTAGGCCATATTGTATGCAAGCAGGGATGGTTGGTTGATCTATCTAAAATTGCAATTATAGTTCATTTGCCACCTCCTACTTTAGTCAAACAACTATGCATTGCGCTATGACATACTTTCTACTACAAGAAATTCATTAAAGTCTATGCCCAAATCACAACACCGATGGAGAAGTTGTTAAAGAAGGATTTTCAGTTTGGATGGATAGATGAATGCCAACAGATCTTCGATACACTGAAACAAAAGATGGTCACTGCACCCATTCTGGTTTTTCCAGATTGGAGCAAAGAGTTTCATGTGCACATCGATGTGTATTCTATTGCATTGGGAGAAGTATAGGCACAACCAGGAGAAGGGGAGATCGACCATCCATTAGATTTTGCTAGCAGGAATCTATCTACAACGGAGATGAACTACACCACTACCGAGAGGGAAGGATTACCCATGGTGTATGTGTTGCAGAAATTATGCCACTACTTGTTGGGAGGACACTTTAAAATATTTACAGATCACTCTACACTGAAATATCTAGTCAACAAGCCATTGTTGGGGGGGTGAATATGTAGATGGCTTCTGTTGTTTCAAGAATATGATTTTGAGTTCATAGTTAAGACAGGAAGAATGAACAAGGTTCTTGACCACTTGTCAAGGTTGGAACATGGAGAAGAACCCACCTGTTTGGAGGATACACTATCAGACACACAACTTCTTGCCATTAGAAATATTAATGACCACTTCACAGACATTGTCCAGTTCTTGTCAACAGTAATGGCACCTAGTGAGTATACAATTCCCCAGAAGAAACAACTAGTGGTATGCGCTATAGACTTTTCACTTATAGATGGTCATCTATACAAACGAGGACTTGATGAGATACTGAGAAGAAGTGTTATGGAGACATAGCGACCATTTATCCTCGCAGAAGCTCATGAAGGCCTCACAAGAGGACACTATGCAGGGAGAGAAATTGTGCAGAAGGTCCTGAGATCTGGCCTTTGGTGGCCTACCTTACACAGAGATGCTAAGGATTATGCTAGAGCCTGTGATGTGTGCCAAAGAGTTGGAAAACCATCCATATGAGATGAAATTCCATTAGCACCACAAATGAC
>ML789234.1:11996-28352 GCA_009831015.1 Picea engelmannii | reverse complement strand
AGTTGAAGCCTTGATTGAAGAATTTGCATTCCATCATCATAAGAGTACACCTTACCATCCATAAGCAAATAGAATAGTTGAAGCATTCAATAATATCTTAAAGACAACATTAACGAAGATTTTCATTGTGAATATGGATGACTGGGACTGAAGAGTACCTGTAGTACTATGGGCCTATCGAACCACTTGCAAGAAATTAACAATGAAGACTCCTTTCAAGTTCATTTATGGTCTCGACGTTGTTGTCCTAATGGAATACTTGGTACCAAGCTTAATAATTTTACAGGTATGGATGAAACTGGTGTTGTTCAGGAAAGTATCGCCCAGTTGGTTAAACTAGAAGAAGACAAATTCATTGTAGGATTCCACCAACAAGTTCAGAAGGAACAAGAGAAGGCATATCATGATAGGAACATCAAGAATAAGGCACTCAGGCAAGGTGATTTAGTACTGATGTATGACAGTAATTTTATAAGACACCCAGCGAAGTTTAGAATGCCTTGGCTTGGACCATATGAGATCACCTATGTTACAGAAGGAGGAGTTGTGCAACTGAAAACATTGAAGGGAGAATGGAAGGAAGAATTGGTGAATGGGAATCGGCTGAAGTTGTACTATGACAACCAGCTGCCTCGCAGCTCTCAATAAAAGCATGAGAAAAAGGTTCTAAGTACCAGGTGCAGTTGAAAATAGGTACCAGACATGGAAAAGACAATTTGCACAAGGAGGGAGAGGAGGCATAAATCATAAACCAAGGTTTCCCTGGGCAGTCCAAAGTCGAAGAAAAATAGAAGGATCAAATCTAAAGTGCCTCAGGACGAGTCATAGGTGAGTGTTGGGGGCATGTTGTCCCTTGTTTATGGAAGGAAGTGAAGAACAAGGAAGAAAAGGTGAAAAGTGAACTTCACGGGAGACGTAGTGACTGTCACTGGGTCGAAGTAAGCAAAAGAGAAGAAGAGGCAGAGCGAAGCAAGGAAATGAAAGACATTTGATGAGGATATCAAGGATGATAGATCAGCAAGGAATATGGATCGTGGACAACTCAGCAAGCAGAAAAAGCCACCATTGGATTCTTTGTAGAACCACGCAAGGAAGGAAAGACAGGTTGGTGAAGCCTGGAAAAAGCAAGTCAGGTTGACCTAGGGTTTTAGACACCTAGGGTTTTGGTCTTTTAGGGTTTTAGCACCTAGGTTTTGGGATAAGGTTGTCGGTGAGGTATTGTAATGTATAAATAAAGGTCAAGAGGACTTGGGTCAGGTCGGTACAAGTTGGTAATTCCGTAGTACAATATTGTTGTTGATCTAGCTATAGTATTGAGAGAGGGATCATCGTACTGAGAGAGAGAAGTGCTGAGAGGGAGGAAGCCTTTTGGTATTGTAAGATATTCTATTGTGTGCAAAGGTAAAGTCCTACAGTTGGGTGCACAGGGAGGGGAGAGAAAGAGAGAAGAGAAAGAAGATCTTCTAGCTAAGAGTGAAGACAAGAACTATATGATTTCCCTAATATAATATAGCACAGTTTTGTGGACGTAGCCCTACAGAGGGGGTGAACCATGCACATCTGTTGTTGGGTGTATGATTGATGCTTTGATCTCTTTCGTTGTTATATCGTTACCTACCTTATTTTATAGAACGAACTTATAGCTATGAAGGATACATATATCTTGTTGAATGATAGATGCATGATATATTTCTATTGTAATATATCCACTTGATATTCCCCTGGTTGTAGACATATATGTACTGCAACCCCCTCATAGCTTCTTCGGGTGAGACTACATCTGCTTTGCAGGTGCCGCTGAAAGGGCTAGTAGCTAGGGATTGTTGGTGCGCTCTTGGAGCTGAACCCTGGGTCTACCCCTATGCCAATAGGTTGAATAGATTAACTTGTTTAAAGTAGGTTATGGTTTTCTTCTTTAGAAATAATCCATCAATCCATTTTTTGAATCTACGTAGGGTAAATAGTTCAAGCTCATTAATAGGATTTGCTAATTGATAAAAATAAAAGAGTTATTTCTTAAGTAGATTTATCCTTAGATAAATCATGCCCTTATTTAGACAACACTTCCATTAGCTTTTATGCCTTGGCTCATACAGTGCCACAACTCTAAGTTTACTTACCTCGAGTTGACAATTTAATTGAGGGATTTAGTGCATATAGAATACCTTCCAGGTATTGTAGTGTTGAACACTTGTTTGAGAGATATAAGAGATAATCATTAATAATAAATCCTCAATAACATTAACATATGCCCTACATTGGGTGCCTTTATCCCTCACATTGTAACACATATTTAAATATGGTTGTATAAAATATGGTAAGAAAATCATACAGAAACTAATTATAAATCTAACATTGATTGTTTATCATCCATAGATTTGGATTAGAAATGCATCAAGGATTTAATACTAGTTATTTCAGCATGTCAACCACATGAAAGAAACATAACAATCAATAATGAACAAAAAATAAGACATCGATATCCATTTTTTTACAAATAAAACTTCAATGTCCAATGAATATTGATGAGCATTATAGAGAGGAATACCATCAATCATACACAATCTAGTAGATTTCAGTCAATATCCATACAATATAAGACCACGAAGAACAATATACAAGTGTACCATTAGGGAAATTTTGAGGTAAAAAATGGGCCTAAAAAAATGTACTATCAAAATCAACTTTAAAAGAACCAATATGATTCAAGATGATGATGTTAACCATAAGGGTAAATATTTTTGAAGGGAAAGGAAGAAAACTGATATTTTAAATCATATTTTCCACTTTTTTTCTTATAGGATTACTTAAATTTCAAGTGTAGGAACTTGATGGATGTGGAATTAAATTCCTCATCCAACGAGTACCCACTCTACATGCTTTTGATAGACACATGGTGAGATAAACTGGAAATTCATGAAAAAAAACATCATGCATTTCTAGTTTATCTCACCACAGGTCTATCAAAAGCATGCAGAGTGGGTACTCATTGGATGAGGAATTTAATTCCACATCCAACGAGTTCCTACACTTGAAATTGCAGTAATCCTATAAGGAGAAAATATGAAAATATGATTAAAAAAGTAGTTTTGTTTCTTTCCCTTTGAAAATTCATAAATCTTATTTTATTATTTTAACTATTATTTGTTATTTTCCTTAGAAGACCCATTCTAGACCTCAAATTTCCCCTAATGACTAGACACTATTGTTAGTTTCCCTCCAGAATCACAATGATCCCTGGAATTAAAAAATGTGAGGAAGAAAAGGAAGATAAATCACAAAAGAAAAAGAATACAAAATTAGAAAAAGGACATAGCCATTTGCAACAGTGGTGAATCCTTAGTTTTAGTTGTTGTGGATAGAAGTTCTCTTCCCTTCTCTTTGATGTTCTCTTTACTCTCCCAAATATGGAAAAATTTGAAGATGCTTTTGAATGTCTCATCTCTCCTCTTTTATAGCATCTTCCTTCTCATCTATGAACTCTACAAGTTGTACCTTCTATGAAGATTTTTCAAACCATTTTTTATTCCTTTGGTTACTCTTCCTCTACATGTGTTTACTAAATCTGAATTGATTCTCCTTGATTCTCATGCATTCACCATAGGAAATATAAATGAAATTACTTTCCTAGTAGTGAATCCATCTCAATAAATAATCATATTCCACGGTGTATCCCATGATATAACTGAGAATCAGAAGGTGACATGTGTAGAATGTGCTACTAGGATCCTCCTTTCTACTTTAATTGTTTCTCCTTTACTAGACCCCAATAGATGCCAAATATTGAAATGCAATTTGTTCAAGCTTTTGAATAAGCTAACAAGGTGTTGCAAGATGGTGTCAAAAATGTGAGAACATGTCATTTGATGATACTAAATCAATCAAATTTTCATATTATTGAGATGTCAGAACTATTGTTGAGGTAGAGCATATATTTGGGATGTGTATCTCTAGATTTTTCCCTTTTAAACTTAAATTTAGTAGTTTAATCCAAGGTTAAATGATTATAAAATCCCTTTTATTTCATTTTTCCTTGTTTTAATTAATTTTTCATATTTTCGTTTTTTTTTAAGTTGTTTGAGATGAGTTCCAACCTCATTATATGTAATATGTAGAAAGTAGAATTTCAAATCCCACTCAAAATTCAACAGAGTTAATATTTTTTCAAGATGATGAGATTTGAAGTTTAGATATTGTAATGCCCATTTGTTATAACCTTATCTTGAAAAATATGATTTCAAGACTTGAAATGAAAGTATTCTTCAGTAATTAGACTCAATTACTTAGAATAAATTTTCTAGTGGTTTGATGGTGAATTCTTTTGTACTAGGAGGAAAACTAACATTCTTGATAACTTCTTGATCATAACTAGTGGGCATATCTTGGAATTTTTTTCTCTATTATTCAATTGTATTTTAATTCTCAAGGTGGGAAAGCAAGACAAAGATATACTTTCTCTCTTTTGAAAACATGTTTTCCCATATAAACCAAAATATTTCTAGGAACCTTTGGGGTCCATCAAGAGAATATACATGTTCTGTGATGAATGATGAATAGTCCCCTTATCTCCCATTGTCCTCTTACTTATTCCTTTATTATATATTTCCTCATGAATAATTAGTTATATGTTAACATTACATTTTTAAAATTATCTTTCTAGGTTGTAGTGTTGGTGTCATCAATTGATTCCTCATATGGTGGAAAATATTTACAGTGTGTTAGACCTCCATCTAGTTGAGAATGCAAACTCATACCACATGTATTGACTATTAGGGAGTGGTCCCATGAGAATATCAAATATTCAATTCTTATTTCCTCTTTCCTGGATGTTTATTCCATTGCACATGCTCACTCATTATTCATTATATACATGCAGGAGCCACGATGCAGATCTAATAGAGGAATGTGAGAGAGGTGAACACGCTCCATCGATTTGAATCTTGTGTCAAACCATATTGTTGAATCTTTGCACTATGGATCAATGGATCAATGTTGAATCTTGTGTCAAACCATATTGTGCACTCTCACCATGCGTCTTTATATCACCTAAAGGGAGAGGCATATATGGGGGTAATGTATACGTAATAGGGGTTGGCCTAATAAAAGTACCATATGTTGAATGAGTGAGAATAGGTATATATAGAGGCTAATATATTCATTATTTCATATGAACATATAACTTAGATACATGAATGTATTAAGGTATTTGGAGGAGGTTCTGATTGTTATCACTCTATAAATTGTCTTCGTTGAGGAGGCAAATCACAAAGGTATCCACAAACCAACTTGAAGCTGGAAGCTATCCCTTCCAAAATAGAGGGGGATCTCTCTCTTCAAATCAATCACTGGAAGGATTGATTTGGTATTTCATCCAAAAGGATAGATCTCTAAGGTAAAATTGAATTTTTAGAGTTGGTGGCAATGTGGACAGAAATTCCATTGGGAAATGGAGTCACTAAAAGGTCAAAAATCAATGAAGGCTTACTGGATACTTGGTGGATTCAAAAGTGACTAATAAGAGGAAATATAGAAAGCAAAGATTTATGCCAATTAGATATCGTTGTAGATAGAATATCAAAAAGAAAACAAATAACCCCTTAGGGCATCTAACAAGGATGAATCCCAAGGTGATTATGGTAGAAATACAACTGAAATTACAGGCAATAGAACATCATATGTAGATGAATTTCGATACATATAGTTCACATTAACATAAAGAAGAATCAATATCTCATAGATGTATATAAACTAGAAGACAAAGACTATAAGATTACATGCATAAAACAACACAGTCACATGTATCTCTGGAGTCAAATTTTAGGGACTTATGATCCAACAAATTTCATTAATATCAAAGAGAATTAAAAAATGTATTCAATAGTCTCTTCCTTACACAATTGCCAACCCTTTAATTTCATATCTTCATAGAATATATACAAAAATGTCTTCCTATTCTGCCAAAATTTGAATTCAATTGCCATCCTATGATAATGCTAACAATTACAATATATTTGGCTACAAAATATGAACAAACAACTAAAAATAAGGAGTCAAACTTTACTCATTAATTTCACATAACAACCTAATGAAACTCAACCATCGAATCTGTAATATGTTTCTCTCAACCTTTTCATTTGATGTGGACAATATGACACACCTTTATGACTCATCCATGATGATTTGGAGGCATTCTGGCAACTCTATCACAGTTGCACAGTGTTGGGGCCTTCATTTTTGTTTTCAAAATTTGCGCAAGGAATGCTCCAGTCCCAATTTTGGTCAAACAGAAGTTGCACAAGTCACAGAGGAGTTGGACAACATAAAAAAGAAAGAAACAAAAAATGGTTGGAAAGATAGTGTAACACAAAAATGGAGAATGAAGTTACAACAAAACAAGAACAAGAAAACATTAGAAGTCTTAAACCCGAAGATCCCAATTGGCTTATATATATGTTTCAAATATGATTGTAAAAAGGTTGTTGTTTTTGTTGATCTTCGGATGGTTGTTCATATGGAGATGTAATTCATATAGTTCTATGTTATTGTACACTTTGGAAAAATATCAGATAGAGTTATAGAGTCTAGGTTTGGTAACCAGACCACTGTTGTAACAAAGTCATGTCCTGTTGTAATGTTGGAAGAGAAAGGGTTGGGTTAACCTTGCCTCTCCATAGTATAGTTTTTTTTTTAAGATTTGGCATGACTGAGTTGTGTTTGTAACTTAGTATAATCATATAATTCAGAAGATCCATTTGATGTTAATGCAAAGAGAGACCCAAATTTTGAAATTATTGTGTCTGTTTAACTTTAGATTATCTTGAATGTTTCTTCGTATTGTCTTTATGTTATATCTTTTTAATTGGATATAGATTATTTATGAATGCAACACAACTCCCTTTTATTTAATCTAATTTAGGAATGTTCAAAGAGTTCTGGTTTAATCTATCTTGCACAAGACTAACAAAGATCCTAAGATAATATGAGTTTGTCTAAGTATTCTTATTACCCTTCCCTATTTTCCTTGTCTTGGTTGTAATTTGGGTGAGACTTATTCCCTTTGAGGAAAATGAAAATTCCCATGCTCTAGACTACTTCGGTACCTTTTGTTGGTAACCTGAGAAGGACCCTGGTCTAATGAATTTTGCGCCAACAAAATGGTTCCATTGTCGGGACCTGCTTCAAGAGGGAACTTGTAGGGAGAATGCTTCCATGGATCCACCGATCCCATATTCACCAGTGGTGGGAGAGGAATTACGATGCCTTCATATGGAAATAATAAGATTTGTGAGGTAAATATGTGAAATATACAAGAGAGTTTGTCTTTTACTCAAAAAGATCAAGCGGTCAATATGAGATATTTTGGGTTAAATTTCTAGAAGCACTATTCCATTATATAGATAGTCTCTAAGAAGCTCTGGAATTCCAAGAATGAGACAAGAAGACTTGTACTTGGGATACAAAAAATATTTCACTGCTTCATCAGTTGGATCGCTCGATCACATGAGCAATTGATTTATGGGTTGATACAACTCTAGAAGGAAACATTATTGAGTTTGCAATTGAGAATCACCAGTCTTTTTCAAGGGAAGAAGTGGATTTCAATAAATACACACATGGAAGGATACTTAGAGAAATTCCCCTATGGATTAAGGTATTCTTCATGGAGGAAGGGATGTTGACTATGCCCGAGACTGAGATGACATCCTAAACACCTACGCTTGGGATGGGGTGACTTTGGGGTGGGATCATGGCTTGAGAAAGGGGAGAGGGTTCTTTGATAAATGGGGGAGCGACAAGAAATGGATGCAAGGAATGAGTGATCCTTGAAAAGAGTCACCATAATTGAGAAGTGGTGGCGTGGTAAGATAAAAAAAGTAATGAAGAAGTTTGAGGTGTTGAGGAAAGAAATTTGACCAGGAGAAGTCGATGAAGGAAAGGAGGAAGAGCTAAGGAACATGAGAAGAAAGGAAATAATGGCTAGTCAAAGATTAAGTGAGAGATAAGAGCAGAGAGAAAGAAGTCCCCAAGAGGGTGGACAAGAAGAAGAGTGTGTTGAAGCAAGGGAAGATAAAGTAGACATGGATCTTGTAGAAGAAAGAGAAGATTCAGCCCCGATACTAGGAAAGATCAGGAGCTCGACCAAAGAGACAACTCCAGAGGATGAGAATGAGACCCCACAGATCAAAGAAACCTGCCCAGAATCTAGTGAAACCATCCCCAAATCACTCGTCCCCCAAGTGTGTTCTATACCAGTGGTAAATTCTATACTACCTTCTTATGCTATTCCTATTTTAATTCAGTCAGTTAGTCAGTGTTGTTGGGAAAAATACCCTACGGACTAGAAAACTAGGGTCAGACTTGCATGCAGATTTTGACCGTAAAGAAATGAATTTTTAACCTACCACCCAAAACTTAAACCCCTCTTTCATGATACATGCATGGAAAGGAATTACTAACCCTTTTACTGATGTTTGGTGTAGATCCTCCTTTGAGATTTTGACCGCTATCTTGCGCTTCTCCTTCCAAAGTTAACCTGAAATCAAGACAAACAACCACGCATGCATGCTACTCTTCTACTTGAGGGTTAGAAATTAAGCATAAATTACACAAATCATAGATAACTCATGCGTTGGGACGGGAAAAGTATTCTTTTATTATTTTCAAAATGAATCAAGTTACAATCAAAGTCGAGACCGACCACCGCTCCTTGATCCTGATCCTGGGATCCTCCTCTTATTTTGTCCTCCAACTGCTTTGCATTAATTCTCCTTAGGATTGAGGAAAGGCTAAAGGGTTGGGACAATGGATTCGGCAAATGGGAAAAGTTTCTTCGCTATAATTTTCCTCCTCCAAATGGTACCCCTACCCCTTATTTTATAGGCTATAAGGAGCTAGGGTTTTGGACAAACTCTCGGCCATGCATGGCTGGGTGTTTCAGTTAACTGACCCATATCTTTTTGTCCCATCAACAAATTTCCTATTTTTGTGTTTTTTTAGGTACACGTAGGCTGTAGTGGGCCTGCCAGCGTGTACATGCGTGCAGTAATGGGTTAGGGCAAGTGGGCCTTGACCCAAGAGGATTTTCAAGGAGGTTGTTCAACAGATGTTTTGGCAATGAAGGGATATGAGTTGGCCTGATGCCAGGTAAGCATGTGTGGTGCAATTTTGGGTTATAACAGATGCCCCCTAATGTGTGAGGTCATAAGAGCATCTGATGGCTGAAATACATTACCAATCTTTTACCAATATTTACTGATGTGCTCAATGAGTGAGCCCAAGGATCAAGAACTAGGAGGTGTCGTCTGTAGAATAACAAATGTCTCACCGAGGCGGGCATACCCATGCTCGAGATAAAATAGAACCATGGCTACCAATCAAATACACTGTAGATCCATGTCAAATAACTATAAAGAGTAGCCGTGAATAATACACAGCGGAGCTACATCTCGAAATCAGAAAGATATACATATAGAGTATCGATCTCCCAGAAGCTGATTCGGCCTGATGGTTTTACTTCAGAGATCGAGAAACAACTTCAAAATCTTCTAAAACTCGGGTAACATTGTAATATGAGTGTACGACTGCACTACCCAKAGGTCTTCGATGGCTCGTCGGTTATGGACTTGATAATCTTGATGATCGGACCGAAGGCTTCAGTGATTTCGAGCAAGGACTTGATTGGACGTTTAGGATGGCCGGGTATGCAGACAAGAGACAGATTGCAGAGGGGTTGACTCGGGCTTAGTGACAAACTTCCCTTGGAAAATAGCACGACAAGTGATAAGACTCAGGTAGCATATATGTTAATCATAATTCTACGAATCCGGAGGCAACGCAAACTCTCCATATGTTTGGAAGAGTAACCAAATGGTGGAGGACACAACTCTATATAGCGAGAAAAGCTTCCTAAGGTCATACTACATCCCATAGTCTGATAAACAAATGGACAGATGTGCTTTATCCAAGGGCGACTCATGATGTTGCCAATAAAGAAAATACCTTTCCCATCCTCTTTTTGGGGTATATTTGATTTTTTTTGTTCTTTTTGATCATTTTTTAAAAAGAATAAAGGAATATTACGTTACAATGGAGGAATGAGTACGACAAACATACAAGCTAAAGGCACAAGGAAAAGACTGATGTTCTGGCGAAATAATACCTTGGAAAAATCCTCCGGTGGCCAAAGGTGTTAATACGCAGAAGCAAACGGCTGATGGATAAGGTATGCAAATGCGGTTGATAGAACACACAATGGTAACGTCCTTCGATGTGAGTTTAACGAGACCAGAGAAGGGAAGCTCGATGGTTTTTCATATTTAGAGAGTCTGAAAAAGCATAAAAGGAGACTCCACTGGGGTAACTTTTTCGACAATAGTCTAGTTGGTTCTAAAAAGGGATAAACTAGCACCGACTAGACGTCAATTCAAAACCATTTTAACGAGTGTGAAAAGGACAAGATCACTCAGCTATTTTTTCACTTTTAAGGAGTCTGAAAAAAGCTTAACTATGGACTCCGTCAGGAATATTCTTCTGGAGAAATTTAACGAGTGTGAAAGAATAAGGTCACTCGACGATCTTTTCAATTTTAGGGAGTCCTAAAAGAGCTTAACTATGGACTCAGTGGGGGTTTCTTTTTCGTAAATTTAGTCCCTCGGGCCCGAAAAAGGAATAAAATTATACCTGAGGATACTCTTCTAAAGAATGGGAATTCAATAGAGTATTCCTTTGTTTGTACAATTGACTGTCCGGACCGAAAAAGGGGTAAACTACCGCCGGACAGACATGAATTCAAATTTTAGTTTAACGAGCGTGAAAGGTCACAAGATCGCTCGACAATCTTTTCATTTTTAGAGGGTCTGAAAAGGGATTAAAAGGAGACCCATTATGTTTTGGGAGTCCGGAGGTTAAGACAAAGAGAGAAAAAGACCCATGCAAATGAGGATCAAACTTGTATTCAGGAAAGACTATGCGGACTCCTGAGCCTACAGTGTTGTTAGGAATGGCATGGACACCATAATGCAATGAGGACCTACCTAGGGAATCCATGTTTTGGTAAGCTCTACCATCAAGTCACGACACTTCTAGAGAAGAGATGACGGTTCTGTGTCACAACTTGATGGGATCGATCCTAATTATAAGAAAAAGGCAACGATATGCAAAAGATGGGGTAGTATCCTAACCTATATGCTCAAGTTGATTTTTGAAAAAAAAAAAAAAAATTATGGACAGTCAATATTTTTTCGAAACTCAAAAAAACAATTGTCCCAATACCTGATCAAATCCCTCCCATGTAACTCCTGGATCACTCAAAATGGTTTTTGGTATAAATAAACTGATAAGGGGGGCCAAAAAAGTGACAAAAAGAGATCAAAAAGTCTATGAATAGAAGCTGGCAGCTCATTATCACCATTGCTGATTTGGAAATTGACTCTGGAGCCAAAACACCCCCTTTGCCAAAGATCGTGATTCCGGGAGCTACAGTGGATGAAATGGACTTCTTCTTGGACCAAGTAAGTACAAACTCCCTTATCTAGCTATTCAATACTTCCATTTTAGCATTTAGTTTATTTTTTGGGTGGGCGTCGACCTCAAAAAGGTTGGCCCTAGGTACACGCAGGTTGTCCAGAGACAGATCGTGTGTACACACGTGCAGATCAAAGCCTCCACGCATGTACACATGACTGTCACCTCTACAAGCCGCATGTACCCCCCCTGAATGATGAAAAAGTAAATGGAAATTAGTATTGACCCTCCTTTACCTTGTTGTGTTGGCAGGATGTATGTCCAGTGGAGGGAAAGGGAGCACGAGGCCTCCAATGAGTTAGTTGTTGTAGATCTGAATGTTGTGGCCGTGTTCATGCAGTGCGGTTTGTTAAAATTATTTTATGTCCATTCATGTGCACGCAACTAAGGCTACTAAACGCCTTGATTGATTACTGGCACCCTGATGCAGAGGCGTTCATGCTAGAGGGGCAATCCTTGGTGCCCACCACCGAGGATATTTACTTTCTGACTGGCCTCTCAAGGAGGGGGGAACCAGTCAACTTTCAGACTTTTCTTGCGGGGCCGAGAAAGGTCTCGGAGCTGATAGTTGAGTACTGTGAGGCTGGGACCGATCGTAGAGGTTCTTGGGTACCTATTAGCAAGATTACCAACCTCACACTACATACAATCTTATTACTTATTGGGTAGATTACCGGCTCAACAGCCGTGCATCAGGCTTCGCGCGCACAGATGAACTGTGCTATCCAGTGCATGAATGCACAAATTTTTGATTGGAGTACCACACTGCTTGAGTGTATGAAGAGGCAATTGATAGATTGCCAACAACAGACATAGAGGAACTTCAGGTTCGGGACTATCTTGTGTTCATTCTTTTTCGAGAGAGTTTCGTGCTTCAGTCCTCGGCTTGCAGTACGAGGACATCTGGCCACTTTCCCCGCAGTATGCATATGGGCAGTGTTACTGCCATGACAGGGTGGTGGAAGGATCGTGGAGGCATTTGAAGATGAATGTTTTGCTTTGCTGTCATGACAGATCCTTGCTATCGAGGACTACCCATATGCAGGGATCGACTTTTTGAGAGATCTAGAGATACCCGTGCCTCCTGGTGAGGAGCGAGGAGAGATGGGTAAGTCTCCACCTGTATAGTTTTTTTGTTTGCATATGTAATTTTTATGTCTTTTTGTCATATATATCATTTTTTGTATGCCAAAGTATTTGATGGGTAAACGTGTATTGTGTGCAGATGTGGGACCCATGCGACCTACCGACTATGAACGAAACATGCATCGCCCACGGTCGGAAGCCGCAACTGTCGCCGCTTGGGGAGCAGTAGTAGCAGGGAACCTCCCAGCAGGAGAGGCCGAGAGGGTCCTGAGGAGAATTGAGCGGAACTTTACTGTGCTCACTCGCACAGTCCCGATGGCAGAGATAGAGGACCTGCCGCCATCCATGCAGACTCATGTTGTGGGGGCACCTCGGACATGGGTCTGATTGTTTAGGCATTTAGCCCACACTGTAGATGATTATAACAGGGCCCATAGGCCCTGAACATACTTTAGACTCTTTATGTGCCATGAGCACCTTGTTGTATATATTTATTTTTTTTGAGGGCATAAGCCCGGTGACTCGTTACTATTCCCACTTTTGAGGCGCTTGCATCCATCTATGTACTCTGAGGATTTTATGAGGTTTATATATGGTTTTTATCTCTGTTTGTGTCTTATGGATTATGTGTGCAAAAATGTATTTACATGTTTATGTCCATGATATTTTTATATGTGGGCAAGATGCCAATCTAAAATGTGATTAGCTAGAGTATCTGTGATTTGGTTTAATCTCCTAGGAACATGAAAATATGTAATATAATCAAAGTTGCATTCTAAGATACGTACCCTAAGGAATCGTCGGTGTAAAGTTGGATCACGAACCCGATATATTCTGTTTAGCTGCGACACAACCAGTTGAGCGTCTAGATAGACCCAGAGATGAGAGATACCCAATGACAATGCGTCACGAAGCAACTCAATAACTACACTATACTCGGCAACATTATTTGTGGTGTCACCTAAGCATATACCTCCGGAAGATAACAACTGACCCTGTGGTGTAAAGATTACCCAAGCTGCGGAGGCAAGCCTCCGCGTGTGTCGACTAGCACCGTCTGCATACCCAACAAACACCTTGGACTCACTTGACATCTACCATATTGACGAAAGATAACATCAATGACACGTCCATAACACCTTTTAAAATAAATGTAAAAAAGTAATAGTACAAAGACTATACATATGTTACAAAAATTTACCCACAGTGACCATTCTATGAGTAATAATTCTTGAGGTAGAGCCCATTTCTAGGCTCCGCCAAAGAATTCCCTTCAAAATCGACCAAATGATAAGCGCCCTTTTTTAATACCTCTTTGATAATGAAGGGTCTGAACCACATGGTTTTAAACTTTCCTGCCCCCAGGGGGTCCTTGTCTTGGTCATAGACCAGGACAAGGTCGCCCTAAAAAAAAATCCGAGGATGAATGGACCTATCATATTGACACTTGACCTTATGTTTATGAGCCTCGTTGGCCAGGGCCATATCGCGGCGTTGTTCATCAAGTTGCTCAAGGTGTACTAACCGCTCTTCAAGTGGAGAAGTGTCTGGCAATAACTGTACTGCCAATTTCAGAGATGGGATTTGACATTCGATGGGAAAGACTGCCTCCAGCCCGTAAACGAGTTGGAAAGGTGAGAAACCAGTTGCAGTCTTAACTGATGTTTGGTACGCCCATAATGTCGAGTATAACATCAAATTCCAATTTGACTTGGCTGAGTTGATAGTTCGTTGTAGAATCATCTTAAGAGTTTTGTTTACAGCTTCCACCTACCCATTGGCCTGGGGGTAGTAAGGTGATGAGTGTTATTGCCGTAACCCAAGATTTGATGTTAATTCGGACATCATTTGGTTCTGAAAGTGACTGCCATGGTCAGTGACAATCTCTCTCAGGACGTTGAACCGTGCTATAATCTGGTTGAATAAGAAGAGAGTTGTGGTCTCTCCATCATCTTTAAACGTTGGCATAGCTTCGACCCACTTAGTGAAGTAGTCGACAGCTACAATGATATAGCGGTGCCCCCTTGCTGACGGGGGGGTTCCATATAGTGTAATCAATCCCCCACTTAGTGAAGGGACCAACTATGATGACAGGAAACATGGGATTTGGATGTGCCCTCATCTTTCGAGAGAAGATTTGGCACGGATGGAACCTCTTGAACGACTCGATACAATCTTTGATAAGTGTGGGCCAGAAGTAACCTTATCGTAAAATATTTTGGGTTGTTGCCAACCTAGATAAATGACCGCCACAAGCTCCTATATGACAATCATTGAGCACTATGATGGCCTCCTCATGAGTGAGACATCGACGTAAGATGTAGTCTACACCTCTTCGATACAACGTATCATCGAGTATGAGATATTTCTTAGCCTGATGGCGTATCCACCAATGCTCATCACGAGAAGCAGAGGTGGGGCACTTCAAATTCTAGAGATAGATAAGTATATCTCCGTACCAGGGGTCTGAAGATTGAATCAAAAACATATCCGCCCAGATAGGCGATTCCTCAAGCACAACATCACCTGACTCAACCGGAAGCTCCGAAATAAGTTCTGTGAAGACCAATGACTTCTTGGACTTTGCTGAAATGAAGTCTAAGTCAAATTCTTGGAGGATCATCATCCATCTACTGATTTTTCCACCTATAACTCGTTGTGTCAACATGTAATAAAATGGATTCACAACAGCGATGACGGTGGTCTTGCAAAACATAACATAGTGATGGAACCGTTGAACAGCATGAACTGCTACCAACGCAAGTTTTTTGAGATGGGAATAATTAAGTTCTGGTCCTACGAGGCCTCGGCTCAGGTAATAGATCACGTATTCTGAAAATGAATCATCTTCCTGGACTAAAACCATGCCTATAGTTGACTTTGCAGCAGCCAGATATAAGAATAAATCTTTGTTATAATTAGGTGGCCGTAGTAGAGGTGAGGTTGTGAGGGTGTGTTTTAATGCGTCAAAATAGCGTTGAGCAGCTTCGTCCCAGAAAAAGGGAACATCTTTCTTCAGTAAACACATAAATCCCTTGGTGATTTCGGCATAGTTGGCGATGAAGCGTCGTAAGAAGTTCGCCTTTCCTTGAAGACTTTGAAGTTGTAAGATTGTGCGTGGGGGGGGCAATTGGATTATTGCCTCCACCTTAAGAGGATCCACCATTGTTGTGGGGTATTCTACCCTACGGAATAACAAGCTAGGGTTTTGAGCTTATACGCAGATCATGACCCTTAAGATTTAACTTTTTACCTTCTACCCAAAATCTCAACCCCTTTTCTCATGCACACATGGGAAGAATAAACTCACCTCTTTACCGATGATTGAAGTAGATCCTCCATTGAGCCTTTGTTTCCTCGCTGTTTCTCCTTCCACAAAGCTTCCTGCAATCAAAGCGAGACTACACATGCATGCTACTGATCTACTAGAGGGTTAGAAATAAAACATAAATCAAATAACATAGATGAGATTCATGTACTTGGGACGGGAAAAGCATCTTTTTCATTAGTCTCAAAAATGAATCACTTACAATGAGTTCTGAGACCGGCCACCGTTCCTCGATCCTGATCGTGGGCTCCTCCTCTTCTTTTGTCCTCCAACTGTTGCAGCATGAATTTCTCCTGAAGCTTGAGGCAAAGCTAAAGGGTTGGGACAATAATGGACTTGGCAATTTGGCAGAGTTTCTTTGCTATGATTTTTCCCTTTGAATAGTACCCCTACCCCTCCTTTTATAGGCTAGAAGGAGC
>ML789234.1:0-11896 GCA_009831015.1 Picea engelmannii | reverse complement strand
TTCTTTACCCTTCTCATAGGTGCTTGGTTTAGTATAGTCGTGTGCTCTAGTCGTTATGAAAGCATCACCCCTAAACATATATACGTTCGCGGATGAGGAATTGTTTGGAGGAGGGCAGGTTTATTGGCTGCCCCCTTCGGCACTTGTAGAGGCTTGAGTTAAATTTTTCCCATGTTGAAAGGGATTAGTCAACACTTCTTACTGTTGTTGTGTGACAAACTTTTGGGCCTCTGCAAGTCGAGGACATAGATGGGTCGGGTGGTCTTCCGCACACAAGTTTCACGGATACCTCGCCTTCCATTTTTCCGTGGTGCCCTCGCTAGCATTATCAGTGGGTTTTTTCTCCCCCTTACCCTTCTTTCATTGTTTTTTCTTCCCTTCAGGCTATTGGGTGGACTTTGGGTTAGTCGACTGCACGGAGTGTACTTCCGACGTTTGGGTAGGAGGAGCAGCCAAAGTAGTAGTCTGGTTGGCCGCTGAGTGTTGAATAGGCAATTGCTGCAATTTCTTTGTCAATTGCTCAGCGGGCTTGGTTTGTGTTGAACCAACAATACCATCGTCATGTGGTCCAGCTCTCTGTCTAGTTTTATCCAGTATCGATCGTGGTGCATCCAGCAGGATGTTGTATAATAAACCAGACTGAGAATAGATGAGCTCAAACTATTGAGCCCTCATGATGGAATCTTCTTCGGAGAAAACTCCTGAAGTCGTGACGTCTTTGGATAATTGTGGGACTAAAGACTTAAGGAACCACTCAAGCAGGAATGCTGGTGGGACTAGTACTTTGATTAGACTCTTTCGGCGTCTCCACTCTCGGATATGATCAGAGATATGGTCCGTTGTTGTCTGTTCTAAATTGGCAAGAATATCTATGCCAACGTCGTATCTCACAGGTAACTGGAAATGGTTAAGGAAGGCCATCGCCAGTTTGCCAAAATAAGAGTTTCTTGAGCGATCGAGCTTGATGTACCATTTCATCGTACTCTCGATAAGAGTGCGTTGAAACAATCGCAATTGTACGGAGTCATCTTTCAATGAGTTAGATGAACACCAAAGATGGAACATAGTCACGTGATCACCTGGATCTTCGTTAGGCTTGGCCTCGAACTTTGAAATGTTCGAAGGCAACTTTGTTGGCATCGGAGGCCAACGTGGATCGTGACAAATAGGATCATTTAACAACCTTGTCAAATCTGGCAAGTGTAATTTCACAAGGAATGGTAGTTTGGGTTGTTGCTGATAGCCTGGTAAAAAGGGTCCTAGAGTTTGACTAGCACCAGGTTGCCAGGAAAAGTTTGGCTGCTAGCCCAAATTCTGGTAGAAACCATGGCCCTGACCAGCATAAGGATTTTGCATCTGTGGAGACATCATCGGCTGATTCCCCATAAAGGACATAGGATGTTGGGAATTCATCGTGTTTGATGGACTTTGGGAAGGATTACCCCATGTCGATCTTGATGGGAGAGGCATAGTAGTCTGTCCAGGGTTCCATTGAATGTGGAAAGAATTACCCCAGAACGACATTCCAGAGGAGGGAATGGATCCTTGTCCTGAGTTCCAAAGTCCTTCTATATGTGCCCCCGGCACAGGAATAGTACCCTGCGCCGGAGTAGACTGTCCAAAAATGGGAGTGCCCCCAGATGGGAAAGTGGTGGATGCGAAAGTGTTGCTACCAAACATCATGTTCCAAACAAACGGTGATGAACCTACCAGCATAGTGTGTGCAGGTGTTCCTTGACTCCCGACTCCAAATGAACTCGTGTGTGCAAGCTGCCCGACGGACTGCTGATGCAGACCACCAAGCGAAGGGGATGAAGGAGAGATATGACCTCCAACGTAAGGAAAAGCATTAAAAGGGATAGGGATGCCCCAAGTTGACCTTGTAGAGGAGCGTTAGAGATCCCTGCCCCCAGACCCAAAGTCTATAAAGTGGAGTGAGTGAGTGCAGGACTTGTGCCCGAACTAGGCATATCGTATGAGAACAGAGAGCCTGTCGCACTAGGTGTAAAGGGAGTTGTGTCCGCCGCGATAGATGGGATCGGTCCACTATGCGACATAGTTGCGGCTGAGACCATGGTGGCCCAGACAAACGACGGAAAGTTAGGAGATGCTTCTCCTATGGTAGCAATAGTGGTGGGAATGGAAGAATTCCCAAAGGAAGTAACAACGTTTGTTTCCATAGTTGTATGAGGCACTGACAGGCATTCATAAAATTAGATTGGTACAATGAACGATGGCCAAGTATCAGTGGTTTGGGTTTCAACCGAGCCAAGATTGGCGGTTGATTCCTCCGGGAGTTGTTCTGGTACAATGGTTTGTAACCCGGTTTCTTCGAAATACCCTTGTTGGTCTAGCTTCCGCCTCAATGGTGGCGGGGGTGGCTCCAGTATAACCAGCGGCAGGCCCAGAAGCCTTCGTGACCGGAGGAGCTTGGGATCCTCCACTGTGTGAGAAGATCCAAGACACGCTAAGGTATTCTACACATTCAAATAGTAACACACACTAAAAAAGAAGCCCCTAAGAGATAAGTCAAGAAAACACTAAACTAGTTGGAAGAACAGTTACAACAACCAACACTAGAGAAACTTACTGGTGCAAGTGCAACTTGGAAACGGAAGCATCCTCCGGGTATACTCTGAAAATCATGGCCCGATGTCTGTCCTAGGTACCATGGTATACCCCCGCAGTCACCTGTGTATGTCCCTAAAAATATTGGCAACTAGTTTGCCAGCATGCGAACAGTCACCAGGCGGGTACAGTCGAAAATCGGGTAGACCACAATGAGCAAGGTATCAAGCCCGAAACCTGTCAAGGGTATCGAGAGAAAATGGTCTGGAAGACAACTGAGGATCTCGAATGGATTCGAGACCCATGAAGCCCCATGGCAAATGCAAACGACAAAATCCCAAAACAAGCCCTCGATATGTGTTCTCCACTACGCTTGGTCCGACTTTGGAGGGGTTATCTCCGCTACCTTTCCGCACGCGACCTCGTGTTTATCCCCTATGTTAGAGGGGGGTCCCAGATAACTTCCATGAAACTGGACTTCTACACTCCCTATCATAGACTCCAATGTCTGGTTTTGAGTGGCCTTGGAGAGTTTCCTCTCCAACCTAATCCAAGGCCCTAGTCCTGAACTAGTGTATGAACCCTACAAACAAAAAGTCTAATAGATTTTAAATTAGCGTTGCTTTTATGGGATTTCTTACGTCACGGGGTATGAAGGTGAAACTAATGATGTGTAAAGACTCAAAGCAAAAATGAATGAAAAAGGCTGGAAACAAAAGACTTTTACTAAATGCAAAAATCAACAACTTTTCACAAAGAAAGAATTCTTTTTCTTTTCAATTTTTATAAGATTTCATGCAGCAATCATAAAGGAATTTCGCTTGACTACGAGCTACTTATGCTCTAAATGCACTGCAAAAAACTTATGAACAAAAAGACTTATCCCTAGCTATCGATGCAGAAACACAATCTTCAAACAAAGAGGAAAATGAAAAGATTTTTTTTTCTCTTTTTTTTTATTTAAGTGCTAATCAAGCAACAAAGGGAAAATACCGACAAGCAAAAAACCAAGAAAGACAAATTCTGGCTTAAATCACAGATCGCAAAGAATCAAAGTAAACGCACACAATGGCGATAAAGAAAACAAAGACTCTTAAGCTTGCCTAAAAACCATAAAACAATTTTTTTTTTTTTTTTTTATGTTTTCTTGTCAACTATCAACTAAGAAAAAGCAGGCTAAAGGTAAGAGGACCTAACCTACTGACTGTTCAACCCCTAGAATCAAACACCTGAGAGGAATACTTCTCATCAAATCAGGGGATGACTGCCCCACCTTGACCAAAAAGTTGTCTGTCAAGCACGTCTCTGTCACTAAAAAGCACGCGTGCGAACGTGTGTTGGGCTGAAACAGGCAGCGTGTACACGCGGTCTGACCTTGTACATGCTGCATGTATCTATAAATTCTAAGACAAAAATAAACACAGGTAGCCCAGACCAGGAAAAGGCCTCTGGTATTGACAACCAGGGTCTCTTGAAGGCTTGGATGCTTCTTCTAATCAGAAAAAAAAATAAAAATTGAAAGAAATAACAAAACACAAAAGACAAACTGAGACAAGACTGTGAACCAGCAAGACCCAGACAGGATCCAGAAAACCCCCTGAGAATGTATAATTCTGATAGGGAAGAGGAGGATTTCCTCTCAAGCTCTCTGAACTCCTACACGCTACTGCAACCTCTACAGCTAGCGTTCACACGCGGGCTGTAAGAGATTAGGGCACGGGTACACGAGTGCAGGCCTTCTGCAAGCCGTGTGTACCTCTGTGTGTCCTGATAATTGCCATCAAGCAACAGTCAGGGAAAAATGGTATAAAGAACCAGGCTCCCTACTAGCTCAGGCCTTACAAAAAAAGACAGGCAAAGAAACAGAAAATCTAATCTCTTAAACTACCCAAAAACTCAACTAAATCCGAAAACCCTAAAGAGTATCTTCCCCAGTGGAGTCGCCAACTCTGTTGTTGGGAAAAATACCCTACGGACTAGCAAAATAGGGTCAGACTTGCATGCATATTTTGACCGTAAAGAAATGACTTTTTAACCTACCACCCAAAACTTAAACCCCTCTTTCACGATACATGCATGGAAAGGAACTACTAACCTTTTTACTGATGTTTGGTGTAGATCCTCCTTTGAGCTTTTGACCGCTGGCTTGCGCTACTCCTTCCAAATTTAACCTGCAATCAAGACAAACAACCACGCATGCATGCTACTCTTGTACTTGAGGGTTAGAAATTAAGCATAAATTACACAAATCATAGATAACTCATGCATTGGGATGGGAAAAGTATTCTTTTATTATTTTCAAAATGAATCAACTTACATTCAAAGGCGAGACCGACCACCGCTCCTTGATCCTGATCCTGGGCTCCTCCTCTTCTTTTGTCCTCCAACTGCTTTGCATTAATTCTCCTTAGGCTTGAGGAAAGGCTAAAGGGTTGGGATAATGGATTCGGCAAATGGGAAGAGTTTCTTCGCTATAATTTTCCTCCTCCAAATGGTACCCCTACCCCTTCTTTTATAGGCTAGAAGGAGCTAGGGTTTTGGACGAACTCTTAGCCATGCATGGCTAGGAGTTTCAGTTAACTGACCCATAGCTTTTTGTCCTGTCGACAACTTTCCTATTTTTGTTTTTTGTTAGGTACACGCGGGCTGTAGTGGGCCTGCCAGCGTGTACACGCGTCCAGTAATGGGTTAGGGCGCATGGGCCTTAACCCAAGAGGATTTTCAAGGAGGTTGTTCAACAAATGTTTTGGCAATGAAGGGATATGAGTTGGCCTGATGCTAGGTAAGCATGTGTGGTGCAATTTAGGGTTATAACAGTCAGTCACAATCGGTGAGCAAGAATACTGGGAGGATATTAGGATCCCTTGGTATATCGCAACCAAGACTGTTAAGGTTTATTTTTATAGGAGTAGTAAGATAAAAAATGGTTGGAAATGCGGGAGGCTCAGTCTCTCGATACCTAGAATTTTGGGGTAAAGGAGACTAGGATATTGAGCAACATTGGTTTCTGTGTGAAGTGATTTGGAGGTCCAGAGGGATTCTAGATGAAAATAAACGGGTTGAATTCAATACTACCTTGAGATTTCATGCTCTCAAATGGTACATGAAGGCTATTGATCCAGGAGGAGCACAAGGACAGACACTCACACTTGGCTAAGTTCGGACAAACAAAGTTCATAGCAGACTTTAAGCTGCGTTAGTAAGAACAACAATCTCTATCTAAGTTGCACGAAATTCAATAGAGAGAAGGAGAATCGGCTTTGGAGTATAGTCATAAGTTTAAGGATTCCATTAGGAAGCTAGTGCATCCAATTCATGACGATCACCAGAGAGAGTGGTATATCCAGGGATTGCTACCTCTGATACAAATTCTATTAACACAACAACAGATAGCCTCCTTGATAGATGCCTTGGAACAATCAATGAAGATTGAATCCATGGCACGATATTCAGGGAGTCTAAGGGTGACCAGACCCCCAGTGGATGTAAATTTGGTGCAACTATAAGGAAAAATATCAATGCTGACATAGAATATTCAAGAATTGACAATACCCAGATTAGGACAACCTCAAGTCTGGTGTACTGGATTCTACATAGAGGGGAATATGGAGAACGAATGTACAGATATGAGGGGAATGGGACCGCCTCACAATATGATGGGACCCTCATCAGGACCCACATGAGGAGTTACGCAAGTATATATGAATGTACCATTCCATAACCCCACCTCATATCATGCCTTTCTAGGAAATCAAGCATCGCAGTCGGCTGATTATTGCGAGATCTGCCAAATTCATGGCCATGCGTCGAGGAAATGCCCTATTATTTAGAATTATTCTACCATATCGAATACCATACATTGTGAGCTATGTACATCTACCACTCATGCTATGAATCATTGTAGAGTGTTGGATGCAATTGTAGACAAATTGGATTGAACATAATTCAGGGTGAATGAAACCCCTCAAGGACCGAGAAGGGGATGAGGAGGTTCATCCAGAGGATACTTCAGAGGAGGAATAAATGAGGGAAGAGGACCAAGTATATGATACAACTATGATGATCAAGGTCACATCACTAGGGATTGTCTTCAACCAAGACACCCATGGTGCTCTCACTGTCGAACCAATGGACATGCAACCGAAGACTGCCCAGAGCTAATTACAAAATGGGAAGATAGAGCATGTCAATGAGGATGCAACTTCATCAAATCAGAGGTAAAGAGGTAATTCAAGGGACACATACCCAATATTAATATCATTACTCGAGGAGGAGAAAAGATTGGTATAGATGTTGATAATCTACCTAATATCTAGAAATAAACACCTAAGGAGGACAGGTATGACCCTTTGAAACATAAGCTATTTTTTAGAGATGCAATAGAGGTATTCTAAAGTATCCATGTCACTGAAATAGAAGAAAACCCCCCTCATCCCACCATTTATCCTAAGATTTCATAATTCTCTACTTCAACCCCTACACCCAAAAACCCCATAATCCCAATGAGACAACTTGGGTAGTCGCAAAATGCAGTCAACCTTTGGTTTAAGTTATTTTCATATATTCATGGGAATGACCAGCTGACAAATAAGTTGTGTAATGCCTTGTATCTAGTCCTAAGAATAGAGGAATCCATGAGAGCTATAATAATGACTAGCCTTCCTGAGAAGAACACTTAGAGAGTGTAAATAAGGAAAATATGGATTGGGAAAGAGTTTATACTAGCAACCCAGCTAGATGAGTTTGATATTAAGGATGTTATGGTAGATCTAGGATCTTATGTTAACATATTTCCTAAAAAGACTTTGGAAGATTTAGGGAAATCATAGTTGACATATTCCCCAATCTAATTGAGAATGGCCAATCAATATTGTATTTTCCCAATAGGAAGGCTGGAGAATGTGGAGATAGATGTTGTGGGAGTAAAGAATGTAGCTGATTTTGAGGTGATCGAAATAATTGGTGATAAGGAACCTTATCGTACACTACTTGGTATTGATTGGGATTATGATAACTATGTTGTTATTGACATGAAGAGGGATACTATGACATTTGAAGTAGACAAAATACAAGTAGTTCAACCCTTGTATCCATATGTAGGCCCTCGATACACAAAGAAAATAGACAATAATATGGAAGGAAAATATCTAGATCATCTATATGTCATAACAACAGGAAAGATAGAAGACTACATCAATCCTACGATCGATGGACCAATAAGTTGGAGGAGCATACAATCATTGGATGGAGATTCAGAACTAGAATTTGACAGTTGGAAACATGGTGCATATGAAATATTTTCAAGATGATGTGAAACTGTCAGAGCAATGAGATAGGTTGGAACCAAGGTCAAAGAACATCCGACATATAATGGTACCTCAGACCTTGGAATTTTCCTGGTTAGCATGGAAGAAAATATAGCAGAAGATCAAAGGATCGTAGTTATAGACTTAGCCCTGAAAGACACCCCTGCCAGGTGGTGGGGTAGTCACAAAGTAGTAATTAGAAAATGGGAGGGTGTGAATCATGCTATCCAATGTAGATTTCAATATAAGGAGCAACTAAAATCAGAGATGCAGATGGATTTTCATGTTTCGCAACTATTCAATGGACAGTCTGATCCTAAAACACATATTGAACAATGTGTAAGATTGTGGAAAGTTATGGAAGTACCAAATCACTTGTGGGTTCAGTTAATTCCCTATTCTCTAGGTTTGATACCAAAATCCCGGTACATTCATGAAGATACTAGAAGGCAGACCAACAGTTGGAAAACTTTAGTAGACCGATTTTGCAATGATTTCTATTTCACAAGTAAGTACCCTGATCTTAAGATAGTCCTGCAAAGAATTAAATAAATTATTTGTACCGATGTTTGTAAATGGAAATCAGATCCAGTGGTATGTGCCAATCATAGTCAAGTGCTTCAGTCTAACCTTCACCTAGAAACAGACAAGACACCCATAGAATGCTACAAAATCAAGAAGGAATTGGAAAACCCTGATGATTTAGAATAACTTAGGAATTTAGCCATTAAGGAAACATAAGGAAGAAGAGAAATCTAGAACACAATGCCCACTCAGACTGATATCTCCTATAACCATCCATTGAAGTCATGAAAAGTCAACATAGGTGGTGTGTTGGTTTTGTCACATGGGTGAGAAAAGCCAACAACACTTTCATGTCTAGATGAGCTTGCTAGACAAGACAAAATTTTGTGAGTGGGTTAAACAAGCCAAACACATGTATAAACAAATAAAATAATTAAAACAACTAAGAAATAAAAGTTAGAAAGCATGAGAAACTTAGAACCATAAAAATAAACCGATGACCAACATAATGCTACCAATGGGTCAATAGATTAGTAGAAAAAACATCGTAGATAAAAATGAGGACTTATGAGTCCCCTCTTCCTCCTTAGGAGGCCTCTTGAGTTCCCTAATGGAGAACTCTTCATACAATGGAAGAAAAATGGCAAATGGTGAAGAAAACCAATGCATATTCCCCTAAGAGGTGAGTGGAATGGCCTATTGCAATGGTTCTTGAAGGCTCCAAAGAGAAAAGAGGATTCTCAAGGGAGAATTCTTGCAACATAACAATACAATGAAGATATTGGTTTCTTATTGCACTCATGGCTGTTATTTATATCATTTCTTCAAGGAAAAATGTAATTGGTTCTTGGTGTGAACAAGGGGCCTTTTAGGGCACCCTCTACTCCTTGACCAACCTCCCATTTAGATTTTCCTCAGATATGAAGGTCAAATCATGTTGGGAGTTGGTCCATAAGTGGTTGAGGGGCCGACAAGATTCATAAATGTGTCATTCATAGAATTGTGCAGCTTTTCTTGTACATAGTCGTGCACTTAGAGAATTTTGCACTCTGAGGGATTTATTGGACCATGCACACTGCGCACTATGTGTGTGCTTCCTTTGGTGAATTTGCACATGTCAATTTTTGACCTAATTGTATAGTTTTTTTTTCCTTTTGAATGCATTTGAGTGTTGCAGGTGAACTAATTGTTGTTGGAACTACTGTGTTTCTATAACCAAATGTCTGCAATGTTGTGGATGATATTTCAGTGATAACATATTCCCCCTGATGTATGAGGTTAGGATCATACGTATAGTCGAAATACATCATTGTTTCTTTTACTGAGAGTGTCATTGTAATGAAGAGTGTTGAGAGGAACTGCGAGAGTGATCCATCAGAGGGAGAGGGAAAACTATGGGACCCAAACCTTTATTTATGGAGAAAAAATAAATATGTGTACAAACAAGGAGGACATGCCCCATGCTAGTGTCATGTAACCAAAATGTGATACGACAACTGAATATGTATGTTGATGTTGAAAAATACAACACCCTTAGGGGCGGTTGATAATGGAAGATGACAGTTCTGAATGGTGAACATGTTCTGAAGTGAGGCAAGGATGCATGTAAGAAGTGTTAATGACTCATATGCATTGATGGCCTAATGATTTCAAAGTTCTTCGGCTGGTATGAAACAACTGCAATAGTCTCATAGTAAGACCCACCATAACATGTGAGTTTGTTGAATTCAAATGTTATGGGGGTCAATGGAATCATAGAGCAATGATGGTTCTCTCTGTGTTGTCCGAGACTCCACATTGTAAAGGTAATGAGAGTCAATATATTGTCTCCCTTCTAGAAACTGTGTTGATGTCGAAATAAGGGAGAAACAACTCCAAGAAGAAAATGTCTTCGTGAAATCCACTGAGATGATATCAGGTACTGACAGGTAACATGAACAAAGTCAAGATGTGGCGGGACTCTAGATTTCCCTTGGTTGGGGAATTTGGAAGGATGATTGGCAACAACCGTAAAGATGCATCTAGTGTCAGGGGGATGACTAGATAAGGGGTTAAAATGTGCCAAAGGATAACAAAGTGGAAAAACTCAGAGATCATGGGTATATGGACTTGGGATACTCAGGGTTTGTGAATGATGTTGAAATGAAAAAAAAGTGGATGGTCCAACCAAGGGCGACATGGGTTATGTTGCCAGGGAAAAAGAAGGTCATCAAGGGTGATGAAAAAAAGATAAGTAAATGTTGGAAACAAAGTCTTTTTACAATTACCAAATAAATAAAGAATAATATGGGTTGAGTGTACAAATATAGAAATAGGTGCCCCAGTGAAAGATGGTTGGGCCTGTGAGGGCGCAAGTTGCGAAAGAGAACTGGTGGAGGGTGGGGGCCCCATAGGTAGGTTTTTGTATGAGGTAAATGAATGGGGGACAGTCTGCAAATGGGAAAACTGATGGTGTATGAGATGGATGGCTAGTGATACTGTGGAGGTGTAGTCTATAGAACTGAGATAATATGGCCTGGGAGTCCATTGGGAAAGCTAGCGATATGATGAAAAGAAGTATGGGGTTCATTCTCAGGAGTACAGAAGACTATCAGGACTCCCATCCCTAAGGGGTGGAATCAACATGAGTGTCAAGTTGCCAAGGGGAACTATGAATGAGAAAACTCATGTGAGGAGAGTGCTACCAGGTGATAGTACCAAAATACATTAGAGGTAATGGTACTACAGATTCGGATGTAAGGACCCTAAAGGTAAATGAAAAAAGGTGTGGCTAGGAGATGCAATTTATTTATAGAGGGAATAATTACATACCAGTGTCGAACATATACCTGAAAGGGTTGTGTCGCTTTGATGGCCAGGTACCTACACACATGAAAACCAAATACCCGACATGAACAATATTTGATGATAAATAACATATAGCAGTTACTTGATAAATGTGAACATGAGCATGCGTACCTGAACGTGACGTGAGAGAAAATATCCTTTGTGGCCTCATTCAGATGATGGCCTGGGGAGTGTGAATGTGTATATGGTAAGACCAAGATCACATGGCTGAGAATGGATCGGAAAATAGAGGCTCTGGGCTCCTGTAAATGACTATGGAAGTTTGGAAAAAGGGATTGTATATGGATCGTGGGCCCATAATGCCACCTCATTCGTACCCACCACTGTAGTGATGTGACAAGAGAATTATAAGGAGATTTGGAGATTACGTGAGATCAAGTTGACCAATCCAAGAGTTTATAGACACAGGTTAATGGTCCCATCCTCCCGCATAATGTGAATTTGGTAGAAAGTAGTTAGGGGGTGTACGAAGGGTCATACATGGGTAGTTTTTGGTAGGGGCCCAACAGTGTGCAAGAGAAGGAGAAATACCTGCATGCATATGCGCAAGTATAATTCCTTTTCTCATGCATAGTGTGCATCTATGATTCACACAACCATGCATGTTGGCGTGGTGGAGGGAAAAACAGGCACACATGAGGTGCGCGCCT
>ML789233.1:222547-246102 GCA_009831015.1 Picea engelmannii | reverse complement strand
CCCCCCCCCCCCCTCTCAGTTGTCCAACATGGATACCAATAACGTGAAATGAGCCGACGACCAAGTGAAAAAGATATTTTGTCACCAAAAAGTGGTTCAAAACATACACAACAACCCCATAACAATTGGGGATGGACTTAGATGAAGATAAAAAACAAAGGATATTGTAGTTGAATGAGATTGATGAAATCAGAAAGGATGCTCTTAAGAGGACTACACTCATTCAAGAACAAAGCATTGAATGGCTTGATAAGTACATCAAGAATAAGTCTTTCTAGCCAGGTGTTGGGCCCTGTTGTATGACAATAGGTTCAATAATTTCAAGGATAAATTGTCCACTCAATGGTGAGGACCCTATGAAGTAGACACAATTTACGAAAATGGTTTAGTTAAGATAAAAACTATTGACGAATATCAAATTTCCTTTGTCGTAAATGGACATCAATTGAAAGTTTATCATAAGCCTCTGTCTAAAGAGGATTTTATCCAATGTGTTCTTCAAAATTATGAAATGAAATTGGTTAAAAAGGGGAGTTCTCCTCCTGTTGATCTACCACTGTAACTTTTGATGTGTTATTTAGTTTAACTTTGTACATATATGTATATAGGTGTATTGTTAGATAGTGATTTTGGTGTTACTAACAAGAGAAAAAGATAATTGTGTTCTCATGTATATAGGAAATAAGGAGGACATATTCCATGTATAATTTTATTCATTTATCCATCCCTGGTAGATTACTTATGGAAAAGGAGCATAATGGAGTTTTCTTTAAGTTTTTCAAACTCCTAAAAATTGAAAACATCAACGATTAGTAACTGGCTTGGGATCAAGAAATATCCATAGGACAGTACATGGAGTTTTATTAAATTTTTTCAGACTCCTTAAAATTGAAAACATCTGCGAGCATTAATTGATATAGGCTCAAGAAAAATCCACAGGACAATAGTAGTTAGGTTTTCCTTTCCAATAAATTGGAAGCGATAACTGAAGCAGTTTTTAGTATGGATCCAAAAAGAGGAGGTTTGTGCATCTCAACAAGAGGTATTCCAGCTATAGTTTCCTCCTTGTTACAGATCTTGGAGCCCAATCATTTAATTATTTTTCCTCATTTTATGACACTTCTTCTTCAATTTCAACATTCCTGTACGAGTGTGTTGTTGGTAGTTTTTCCAACATGATACTTCAACAGAACAAATTCACAAGCAACATCAATAAGTGACAACACCTACTCCACATTGAACCTCATAACATGATAACCTAAAAAGAGAATACTACAAGATTCCAGTTTGAAGACTATACCTTCAAGTTCCTTATCAAAACTTCATCCGGTACTCAAGAAAAACTTCTTGTGTTCATATGGTACTGGAGAAGACTCCCTGTGTTGGTCCAGTACAAAAACAAAATTCTATGTTGGTCCAGTACTAAGCCTATGATCTGGTACTGATGGTGGGATTTTGGTAAAAAAAGTCCTATACTTGATGTTTTCCTTGTTTGACAAAGAACACTTGAGGTAATGGAGGTATGAGATCATTATTTTATTCCTTTTATTAAGAACCATATTAATTTTGTGCTAAATATATGGTTACTCTCATGAACCTTTGTTTCCTTAAGATGCTAAATATCCCTATCATTATCTTCTTAAGTATTCATGTTTATTCCCCTTTATTTAAATCATTTATAGTGTATTCAAATTTCTTCATGGATTGATCGTGCATATTATTGGGAAAATAAAATCATACCTTTAGCAGGACTGGTCCAATTGGAAAATATCTTGTCGAACACTCCTGTTCATGTGATGTAAAAATAATGATTATGCCACCTTCTATAACATTATGTTGTTAATTATTGATTCAAACCATTTTTTTGGTGAATATTAAACTTATGATTACATTTTGGCAACATTGACGTCGACTTCTGCATAATGGTGAATTCTAGTCAAATCGACCACCTTCCCTACAATCATTATAAAAACTGGTGTTAATGGGATGTGAAATTACTTCTAGATATGATCGTACATTATCCATGGGTGCGATCCCTTGATATAATTTATGACTTTTCCTTACCTCGCCATCATTGCAATGATTTGAACGTTGTATTCTCATTTCAATTTGTAAACACTCTTCTGGATGACTTCGCCATCTAGATGAGAGTTATTTACTCATTACACACTATACGACCTCCAATATATTCATTTCTACTATCAAATCATCCTGTTACTATGTTTCTGTCACACTGTTTTTGTAATTTTGCTTTCGATGCTCTATTGTTTTTGCTACTCTGTCTCAGTACCAAAGCCTCACCCAAATCCTGTTGCCTACACGTATTTTGAGAGTTATTTTCAAAATGGCATGGGGATTGACAAGAATGAACCTATGTTCTATATTTACAAAAAGATGGAGGAATATCAAGCATGCATAGAGAAATTTGAGAGGGTCGACTGGGTTCCTTTTCTAGAAAAATTCAAAGGACATCACGAGGGAATGTCCCATGCCTTCACCTAGAGTTATGATGGAGAGAGTTTCTAGTTGGGACAACTAAATTTAATGATCATCGAAGCCACCATAGAAGAATCGATGGATTTACCTTCTACAGGAGAGAAATATTTAAAATTTATCATCATTGATAAGAGGATCTATCAGAATTTTTTAAATATTGAACATATGGACCCATATTCGTCAAAAATAATCTCCTAGAGGTGGGTCAAGGAGTAATATTGGACAATGAATTTTAGTTTGCATAGGTTTTTAACATGTGAACGGAGGTATGATGTAACTTTCCTTTATCATTTAAGGTCATTGTTTCATTTTGAGGGTGGACCACAAATAGATTTTCCCCATTTTCATTGGATGAGTTTGAAAAAAATGATGAGAGGGGTTAAGTCTCCCTAAAAGAAGCCTAAAACCAGTCTCTATCACCATGGGTCTATGAAACTAATTTTTGTTCATGAGCTGAGAAAACGAGGCAAAAGTTGGAAGAAAATCCTCATAGAAAACTTTGCTTGAGAGAAGGATTCTAAATTTGTGGAAGAAAATGTGACAAGAGAACATAGTAAGGAGTCAAGCAGAAAGAAGGGTGGTAGAAAAAACAAATGAAAGAAGCCAAGTAATGAAGTAGCCACTATTGTCCCTAGTTCACCGAATTCTGTTAGCAAATTAGAGAAGGGAAAAAAAGTAGTGGTAGGTACATAGGGTGAAATGATCATCCAAAACCAAGAAACCTTGCCTAGACCTGTCCACTAAAAGAAAAACACAAATTAGTGAGAAAAGGAGGAAGGAACAAAGGTGTGGTAGTGATGCAAGGAGAATTGTAGATAGTGTTCCAGAAGTAATTATCGAATCACCTCAAGAGAAGGTTGGAGAATTCGATAAGACCCCTGAATTAAGAGTTAAATGTAAGAAGAAACTTAGAATCAATGAAGAGAGTGTTATGTCATAGTCCTCTAGGAGAAAAACAAGGAAGGAACAAGAAAAACAATTTTCAGTGCACATATATGAGCCTAAAAAAAAGAAAAGGAGATTGTTTGAGCATGAAATTTCCATTCATGTTAGAAAACCTGATGAAGCATCATGTCCAACACATAGAACCACTTGAAGAATGGTTAAAAAGATGAGAATTCCTCATGTTACTTCTTTTCTAGAGGATCCAGTTGACATTCTGACTTCACTAGAGGAAGAAGATATGCATGTAGGAATTATTATTGAAACTAAGGAGTTAGTAATAGAGACTCTGAAGGATTTAAGGAAGGAAGTTGAATCCAGGGAGGAGGTAAATGAGAAAGAAACAATTGAACCTGTTATTTATTTGACCAAACATCATTTGGTGATAAAAATTGAAAGTTTCCAAAGGAAAAATGTAAAATTGAAGGAATAACTTAAGGAGTATAAAATTTTGGACAGAGACATCAAGAAAGAAAATGCACAGTTGAAGGACCATAACCGAAGGTTACATGATGAGCATGATGAGGTCTCTGCAAATATCAATAAGGTTATGTGCCTGATATATTACACAAGAGTTATTACGAGGGAACTTAAGGATAAATCTTCAAGTTTTGATATCTTAAAACCAAGAAATTAATGTTCAGGCAGGATGAAAGACAACACCAATTTTGCAATTTTGAGATCTAGTTGGAAATTTTTTCATTAGGACATGCAATGACTTGGGCATGGGGAAAATGTTGGGTCTCCTTTTTGATGTCTCCAATTACCTTATTGTATCTTGTATCTTGACCATCTTTACCTCATACATATGCACCATTTTCCTATTTTCTTCAAAGACATTTCTTTTAGCCATTCTTGTGTATACATGAGGTAACCTATGTTTAAATCATGATTTATGAGATTTATTAATAATTGGAATTGAATAATTGATGTTAAATTCTATCTAATTACCTTGGTTGATTCAAGGAGATCTTATGACATAGTTCCTACTCATCACGTACTTGTTTCAGTGTTCATTGGGTATTCAATTTGTCTAATGCCTATTTCTATGCTCATCCGGTACCAATGTTGTGCTCGTTTGGTACCCATATATTTGACTATGTGTGTCCGACACCAATATTCCTGTTCCACCTGTGCACGTCTGATACCAGTTTCGTATCTATAGGATTTGTTATTTGAATGATTTTTATTCTGATGGTTCCAAGGAAGTTGTTGGTTAGAGCATCTCTTGTTCGTTATGATATGATTCATCCTCATGCACTTTGTGTCATGAGGATGAAGACAATTCCATGAAAAAGGTTGTATTGGCCAACTGTAATATGAACGTACTCATTTGATATTATCTTGCGGTATTGGTTGTAACGACTGTTTCTCTTTAAGAATAGGGCCCTATAGATGATAGATATGCAAATAAATAATTAAACATTGTTATGTTGTCGGATTGATTCTTGAGAAAACTGTTGATTGTACACCTGTTGCTGAAGTAATGATATGAATTACAGTTTATGGAATTTATATCTATGATCAAATTCTTCGTTCTGTAAGTTTCTTTTAAAGCTACCTTGTTGGTACAGAAATGGCCCACTGACCCAACCAAGGTAAGCTTCCTTGTATTTATTTGTGTGAATACAATTCTAGTTTCTCTATGAATAAAACAATTCTATGTTTTGATCGTAGTATCTAATTTCATTCTCTTTTATTTCAGTAAATCAATTCACAAAACACAATAAAGAGTTGTGATAATTCAGAGTGACTGAGGATTTCTAAGTGCAATATAGATTTATGAGTAAACATTTGTTATTATTTTGTGTATGTGTGGAAAATTATTTTTTAGATTGAATACTTTAACATTTGTTTCTATTTTGCAAATAGAGAAAAAATTATGATCTCCATATCTCACCCTACATGAACCTATAATGGATTATCTTACTACACCTAGTATTTCTTCTGGGGTTGATTAGGTTATGAGTGATCTTCCTTTTTAAGAATGTGTAGAGAGTTAATTATACATTGTTGTTAAATTAGTTGCTACAGTAAAAAGAGTAAAAGTTCATATTTTCCTTTCATGATCCTGTAAATTACCATATTCATTAACTGAACAAGAGACTTTAAATCACATGCTTGTTGATAAAAAAATTTATGAGTTTTTCTTTCTAGTTTTTAAAATGTGTGAAGAATATTGTTTGAACATTGTGAAATAGAATATTGGTTTTTAGTGTTTCTTATTTAGGCTATACTCATCCGAAATAGGAACTTATCTGTTATCGGCACATATAGTGTATCAACTCTATTGATTACAAAGCTGAATTGACATATTAATGATTGCAATATATTAACCATATAATTGCACACATAAGAAACATGTGCCAAGATATTTATTTCTTAAGTACCATGACCGACGAAGTAGAATAGGGGCTAGTGCTAGGATGAATAATGTCTGTGGTGAGAAATTCTTGAACAATTTTCTCAATTTAATTTTTCTGGGAAAAGGGATGACGATAGGGATGAGAATTGGGAGGAAGGTTGTCGGGGACAAGGGTGTTAGAAAAACAGGACCGCGGAGCAATAAAATAAAACAAATGCGGAAACAAAACACAGAAGGTACACAATACAAGAGAGTCACAGATTTACGTGGTTCACCCAGTGTGGGTTACGTCCACCAGAGAAATTGCCAGGTCCTTTCTTTATTATTATCCAACAAAATGAAGGGATACAACCTACAACAAAACTTGTTGTAATTTCCTCTTCTTTCTCTCACAGTCTCCTCTCTCAGAATACAATACTCGCCAACATACATAGCCACAATACATTTCCCTCATAAAAGAGGGTTGCCTTCTAGGGCAAAAAAACCTAACATAATCTCTATCGTCAGATCTGCGACCTTATAATGAGCGGTCTATATTTACAATGAAATTACAATATACTTTTACAAGGCAATTTTTGCTTCAGGGGCTTCACCCCCGAACCCCCGCTGGGGGCCCGCTTTCCCCCAGACCCCCCAGCCGAGGGGATAGCCCCCCCCGGACCCCGCATAGGGGGTACCCCCCCTCTGCACTCCCCCGCATGGAAGAGTGTACATACTTCTGGGGTGTAAATACTTCATGGGGAATAAACAGGACTGAAAGTAAAAGACCTCTAAATCAGGAAGATAATCAGGCTCCACAACCAACAGAGGGGAATGGAATGATCATGAACACCACGAGAAGTAGTAATTCCATGGAAAGAGGAAAAAACAACTTGATGTTTGGAGGGGATGGATTGGAAGCCAGGATGCATAGAGGGTGTCTCAGTGGCTTGAATGGAATAGAGTTGTGCAATAATGCTAGAATGACCTTTTTTTAGGATATTTTCCATGTGATGGCAACTGATGATCTCAGGGGAATTTGTTGTGATTCCTTGGAACTTATACTGTTTATTGGTTGTGGAGCCTGATTATATTCATGATTGATAGGTCTTTTGTTTTCAGCCATGTTTATACCCCATGAAATATTTATACCCCAGAAGTATGTACACTCTTCCACGCGAGGGAGTGCAGAGGGGGGTTATCCCCTATACCGGGTTCGGGGGGGCTATCCCCTCGGCTGGGGGGGCTGGGGGAAAGCGGGCCCCCAGAGGAAAAATTGCCTTGTAAATGTATATTGTAATTTCATTGTAAATCGGGATCGTTCATTAAAAGGTCGCAGATCTAACGGTAGAAATTATGTTAGGGTTTTTTTCCCTATAAGGCAACCCTCTGCTATGAGGGAAATTTATTACGGCTATGCATGTTAGTGAACATTTTATTCTGAGATAGTAGACTGAGAGAGAAATAAGAGGAAGTTACATAGTGTTTATTGTAGCTTGTATCCCTTCGATTGTTGGATAACAATAAAGGAAGGACCTAGCAATTTATTTGGTGGACGTAGCCCACACTGGGTGAACCATGTATATCTGTGTCTCTATTGTATTATGTATATTCTTATTTTATTTCCACATTTTTTTAATTTTATTTCTCCATGGTTCTGTTTTTATAACACTATTGGCCCTCCTAGTTGAATTACATGGTTATTTCCTTAAAATCCATGGGAATGGGGCCTGGAGTCCATAACCATTCGACACCCAACAAAATTTCACAACCACCCATGTCGATAGAAAACATATGATATTTCATGTGGTACTGACCAATTTGGAGATACACATTTTCACAACTCGCCCCATATTCCATGGACCTGCCATTGGAAATCATGATTTGAAATTGGTTGACTTCTCGGATATAGAAATGAGTTTCTTGGGAAATGTGGGGATGAATAATATTATGGTTGATACCACTCCCAACTAGGATGATGACCTTTTGATTCTCAATGTAACCAATTAGCTTGAGGGTTTGGGGAGAAAAGAATCCAATGAGAGGATTTAGGGAAACGATCGGTTCAACTTCAAGGGGGTTTGAGGGTGGAGTCAGGTCAGTGGGTTCAGGTGACTCGACCATAGGGGGAGCCTCGACCTCTTCGTTAGAAACATCCTCAGATATGGGCATACAAATATTTTATTCCTTACATGTGTGCCCAGGAAAATATTTTTTACCACAATTATAACAAAGGTCCTTGAGTTTCCGTTCAATCAATTCTTCCTAGGTCAATTTTTGTATCTTTAGTGGAGTGGAAGGAGGAGGAGGAGTGACTAGTTTAGGGTGATAAATAAAGGAGGGATTTCTCGTTTGAGAAGAGAGAAAATGTTGAGATTCCTTATCTCTTTTAGTAGCTTCCACCCAACTCTAGGGGTGATCCATGGGGACGTGGGAACGAATCTCCTCCTTGAGGACATTGATAAAGCATTGTTGGGAAAAATCATCAGAAATTCCCTCTGTGCAGAAATCCAATCAATGAAAAGAAGCTATAAAGTCTTCCACTTTGCCATTTTTTTTCAACTTTGTCAAATGACAGAAATGGTGGGTGTCACTGTCAAAGAATTCATAAATCTTTGCAACAAATTGTGTCCAAGCCACATAACATTGGAATGGATTTTTCCTCCATTTCCACCATTGCCACTGTTCTTAATCTATATGGAGAACACCATACTAGAGTTTGATCAACTCATCCATAATTCCATAGAAATCGAAATAGTGTTCCATTTGAGTTACCCAACCAATGGGTTCCGAGCCATCGAATTCTTTCACATCCACTCATGGAATGTGTAGGTCATGATGAAAGTGATGGGGATGATAAGTATGGTAATTGGAGGAATTTTCACATTGGGGTTGCAAAGGTGGGTAAGAGGAGGTAAGGTCTCTTCTAATATTTAGCTTGGTGCATATCTGGGAAGTGAAGGATTCAATATGGGAAGAGAGGTCCTATTTAAGTGTTTCTTTTTTTGCATCTATGGTGGAATTCACTTTTTTATTGATGGTGTTAATATTGGCACTGAGTTTCCACACTTCCTTCTGGGCCTCAGAGAAATCATATGACAAGGTATTGAGGTAGGCTCCAAGGTCTTTGATATGGGTGTGGGCCATAAGGAAGGGGGAAATAGAAAGGGGAGGGTGGGACCACAAATAAAAGGGTATATGGGTGAAGGGTATCAATAATATCAGGGCGATGAGGGGAATCCAATGGGGTAAGTCCCAAATAAGGGGGCCGAAAGAGGGTCAGGTCTCCGGAAAAAAAAAAAAAAAAAAATTGTTGAAAAATGATAGGTATGGATGCGATCAGGGAAAAGAGAGGAATCCAATGGGATAGAGATAAAATAATGGTGTATAAAGGATCTAGACTTATTATTTTTACTCATGTGGAGTTATACTCCGTTCTAAGGAATATTGCAATGTTGAAAGACCCAAATTCTTAACAGGAAAAAATGTGTAGTAATTTCGCAACCAGAGACAAGGGTTAGGGTATTCAGCATTTCTAGAGACAAGGGTTTTCTTTGTGCGATATCTCTCTAATATATGGGTGGGGTCCAACAGTATTACTCGACCCAATATCTCAAGGCACCAATTAAGGAGGCTAGGTCTAGCCCTTAGCCGTACTACCTGACTACCCAGGTAATAGAGGGTATCTTCCTGAGTTATTTTTTTGGTGGAACTATAATAGTAAAGAAGAAAATTGGTTTATCTACGGAGGTATTCAGGATATCTACATTGATCCATATACAATTGGTGTTTGATGCGCTACCACTCGAAAGGGTACAATCATGGGTTACAAGGGTGGTCAACAGTCTATGCTTAAATACCACTTATAGTTCTTATGTGTGTGCTTCCTCGACCATGGATTTATGTGTTGAATGACAAATATATGTATGTTTAAGATGTCGTAATACATGTCTACCCTAAAAAAAATAACCCACAATTGTTTTCCAAGGAAAGTGCTCTGATACCACTTGTAAGGTACCATATCTATTATAAGAGCCGAAAACATAAATATTGCAGAGAAGAACAGTGGAACAACACAATAGAGGAAACCATAACACTAGAATAATACCTTTATCGATACTAAACAATGTTCGCTTTCCTCTTCAAGGAAAACCTCAAGTAGAGAAACACTCTATTACAATAATTCTCAAGACAAAAACTTAGCATTCCCTCGACTCCTATTTATACTAAATCTATCTACCAAACGGACAATCTATAGGATGATATTCTAGAAGAGAAAGATTCCATTATGTCTTCTTACATTTGACTTATTCTTCCTTATTAATAGGCTTTATTAAGATTGGCATTTATTACATGGAAAATATATTATTCTACCTATGTGAGGGGTTAGGGAGGCTAGGTCCCAAACAAAAATAGACCCACCATATCACATATTAATATTAAATAATCTCTTCATTTGAAATAGCTTGTTGAAGTTCGAGGGATTTTCAGAAAGTTTATCTAATGCCTTCATCAGATGCTCTAGTGTATTTTTTCTTGAACTGTTGAAATATTCAACTGACATTTCCAAGAATAGCCATATCGTTCCTAGTTCCTTTTTGTCAAGAACTTCCCATTATTCCTCCTTAATACTCACCGAATTCTTTTATTTCCCCCCCAATGGTAGGAAAAGATCCCTTTGATAGAGATAGTCTTCCATTTGCATCTTCCACAATTGGTAGTTTTTTCCATTAAATTTCTAGACCCTAAAATTTCAATCTTCCTTCATTTCTCCCACTTTAACCAGGAACCCTCTTTTCCTATGAGTTACCTTCTTCTCTAATACTAATTGTTAGAAAAGATAAGATTGGAGAGAAATGATATAAAAAAAATGAAGAAATAAAAAATAAAAGATACACAAGACAATAAAGACATTGATTAGCGCAGTTCATCCAATATGGGCTACATCCACGAGAGAAATTGCCAGTCATTCCTATATTATTATCTCAGGGTCTCCTCTTTCAGTGACGATATAGTTTCAAAAAAAGAACTACACAGTCACAATACAAAAGCCTCATACATAAAATAGGGTTTTCTTTCTAGGTAAAAAAATCTAACATAACTTCTACTATCATATATGTAACCTAAGGATGAATGGTTTAGATTGACTACGAAATTATAACATTTTACAAGATAATTTCACAAAAAAATTCTCTTCAGAGGCACTTCCCTTGAAACCCCCACCAAGGGAAGCTCCATACCCCCGGGTGACATATGTAAAGGGGAAATCCCCCCACACTCCCTTGCAAGGAACATGCATTCAAACACTATTGAAACAAGACCTCTTAATCTAGAATATAATCAATCTCCACAACTAACACCAACCCTAACGACTATGATAGAGCTTCACATATTGTTGGTTCCTTACCAACTTATATTGTAGTTTTATGTTGGGTTTCTATCATATATATTGGCTCTCAAGTCAAGTCACCAGCTAAAGCCAAGCTTTCTTGATCTAAATCATAGTAGAAAGAATTATAGGATCTGAAACACCACCTTTGTTATACACCATTCCTCACATTTATAGATTGATAACAACAATTTGATATTGAGACAAATGCCTCTCACTATGATATCAGTGCAATCCTCACTTAGTAGGGACATCTAGTTTCCTATCATAGAGAAACACTGCCTAATTTTGTTTATAGGTATCCCACCTATGAGAAACAAATGTACTTCGTTGTATATGCATTCCAACAATGGAAGAATTACATTCTAGGAAAGGAAAAAATCATCCACACTAATCAAAAGCCTCTACATTTCATGCACACATATGTAAATATATAGAATGATCTCCATCAGAAATGGCCCACATACATGCAATAATTCCACTTTAATATTAAGTATAATAAGGGAAGCTCCAACCATGTTGCTAACTTCCTCAGTCGGCCCTTGGTTGTGGCCCTCATAATAGTTTTTAACTTCTATGGGAATGAGACCTCTGGGTGGCCACAGTTATACAACAATGAATCTGATTTTTCTACTACTTATCAGACCCTGAGTGTTGGAAAAAGAGTTCCGGACATCGACATCCAGTATGCATTGTTGTGTTATCTTTTCAATAGATGTGTTCCTTCAAGAGAGCATGCAAAATTAATTTGGGAGGCACATTGCAGTTAGTTGTCAGGGCACTTTGGGGTGGGGAAGATAGTAGTAGTACTTTAAAATCATTTCTGCTTGCCCAAGCTTTGACATGATGTCGACTAATACATCAATTCATCACTTCTTGTGCCATATCTAAGTCATCCATCAAGAAGAATAGGTTGTACACTCCTTTTCCTACACTATACAAGCCATGGGATTCTGTCTCCATGGATTACATGTCAGGATTTATGTCAACCAAACATGGTCACAGTTGCGTTTCTATGGTCATTGATTGGTCCTCTACAATGGCCATTTTGACACCCTATAAAAATAGTATCATAGTAAATTCCATCACTAAACTCCTCTTTGCGCATGTTTGGGTTCATTTTGGGATACCACAAACCATCATTACAAATAGGGACAACATGTTCCTCAACACCTATTGTTCCATCCTATGGTATTTAATGGGAACCAAGTTGACCATATCAACTACCTTTCATCCCCAAATAAATGGACATACAGAGGTGGTAAATAGGATGATTGTTCATATCTTGTGCATGTACAAATCCAAGAATCCATGTACATGGGATGAGAGCCTCCCATATGTTAAACATAGCTATAATAGACCCATCCACAAATCTAGTGGTCATATCCCTTTTTAGGTGTGCTTGAGGTTCCATCCATTGCTCCCCCTTGATGTAGCTCTTATTGTTCTAGCTTCCCCGACAATGTCCTCCCATGCTTAGACCGAGACCGATAGAGAAACCAAATTCATTTAATGGATCCAACACCTCCAACAACAAGTTGATGATATCTTGGAGAAGGCTAATGCCAAGTATAAGCAACGACACAACCAACATCAACTTACTTCCAAGTTTCAGGTTGGTGACAACATGTGGTTGCATTTGTATAAATATTTCCTTATAATCCCCCATATGAAGCTTAGAAAACCTAGATACAAGACTTACACCATCATCGAGGATTAGGGTGAAAATGCTTTGAAATTGAGTATTCTTTCTTTCCTTGGCTTGCACCCAATATTTAATGTGGAGATGCTTCAACTATATTTATCATATATGTTGGAAACCTTGGAGGTGACTGGGCAATTGGTCCCTATTAAACTCAATATCGAGTTCATTACAAAATATCTAGTGGATTGGATCATGGAAATTAAAATGAAGGGAACCCACCAACAAAACATACAATTCTGTCGAGTTGTCAAAGTAGGGAAACTACTTCAATAAGGAAAGTGACTCACCAAGGTTCAGGTTCAGAAACATTTTCCCCATCTCCTGAAGGAACTTGATACAACAAAGACTATTACTTCCTAAGGGAGGAGGATTTATCCAGGTGGATATCGGTGGCCAACCACCTCTTCCACTAACACATCATGGTCATTTTTGTTATGATTTTCGGGTCCTAAACTTCTAGGGCCATTTTGAGGCCCTAATTGATTTTTTTTAGACATTCGTAAGCAAAGGGTGCCCGTGGCCTAACTATCCATACCAAAAATTGTACTTCTGAGTTAGGCATTTTCAATGAACTATTCTTCACCTTGAACGAAATTGTATGAAAATGTTATGCCCCCAAGAAGTTGGCATATCAACTAACCACCTCAGGGCTCATAAACCTTTTGGTTCTTCATCTTCTAGGGATAGGGTTTTGGATTGTCATGGTTCTTTTTTTTTTATGTTAAAAGGCCATTCTTTTGGACTCTTGTGATATATTTCTATGAATAAGTGGAGCTGGCATATCTTTCTCTTCAAAGATAAGCCACCACCATTCTAGCTTTTTTGTGTTCCACAATATTCTGCTATTTTATTTATTAATAGAAGTTGGGTTTCACTGTATTTTTTTGTTCTCTCATATAGTTTTGTTTGCATCTCATTGCATTCTCAATATAATCCAAACCTATCCATCATTCATAAAAAAATAATGAATCAATGAACTACTCTATCTACTAAACCTTGGAATAGGTGTATTGAAATAACATCTCATTATTTGAATTTGATAACCTCAGAGACTCTCCTCTTATATTATTTGTGATATTTATGGTAGAACTAAGAAACCTCTCAATTAGTGAGAGAATATTAGCACTTAATGACATGGATGCCCAATATACTCAACTTAATGTACAAGTTCTTAACAAGTTCAAAATTCCACTTGTATCAAAGCTAAGATCCACACCAATGGTTGACGATATTTGGATGTAGAAACAATGACAATTGAGGAGCAATCAAGTGTTCTCTATCTTCCACTCTATACAAATTTGTCCAAGCCACTACCATTTGTTCAATCTGTCCTCATCTTAGCTCAATTGGAGATAGGTTTAAGGTTCCTTTACTTGACACCATGCATTTCACCATTCAAGAAATGTCTACTTGATGTCGGTAAAGAAAGGAAATAATAAGATACTTCTTCAACTATCACATAGGATTCAAAGAGACTTCTACAAAAGAGGTACCATGTTTGTAATTTCTTCCACCAAAAAAAATCAACACATAGGATTCAAAGAAACCTCTACAAAAGAGGTACCATGCTTGTAATTTATCCCACCAAAAAAATCAATGAAAAAGTAATAGTAGTAGAATCCATTTCCCTTATCTCATTTCATATATATAAGAAAATAAATCTCAAGTGATTCCCAATGGTTGCAACTATTGTCCTCCTTCCAATCTTTTTACTTATGACATTGAAAATGCGAAATCTTCCATTTGTAGAAATACTTATTTAAAAACTTATTATAATGTTAAGATTGTGATTTAAGTATTAAAATATAAAAGAATAAATTTGTAATAAAAAATTATTTTAAAAATATATAAATTATTTTAATATAAAATATATTTATATTTTGAAAAATTCTCAATATTTTATAAATAAATATTCTCATCATAAAATAATTAATCATAAAATTTATAATTTTGATTTTCATAAATCATATGAACATAAAAAAAATAATTTAATATGATAATAACTTTATAGTTTGGTGCATTGGAAGAGTTCAGACAATTAATGCAAAAGTTATACTTTATTAAATTCAAGTATATTATATTTAAATTATAAAGTAAATCTATACCATTATTAAATTCAAATATGTATATTATTTTTAAATTATAAAATAATTAAGATTTACATTATAAAATAAAGTTATATTTTTATTAAATTCAAACATGTATATTATGTTTAAATTATAAAGTAATTTGGATATCTTTATTTTCAACTCCATAAAATTACCATTATCTTGTGTTAGGTAAACCTTAATGTTATCTTCTTCAAAGCAAAGGATTTTATATATTTATTGCATTATTAAAATACATGTAATGCTTTGGATTTATGCATTTTGATTTGTTTAATATAAGTAGATAGTTTGAAAAATGATAACAAGGCATTAATAAAAATTAATATAGCTTTTACATAACACAAAGAACTTTTTACCATATATAAAATGGTTTTTTTCTTTATAGTAATTTTTATGATGAACAAGTAAAACTAAGAATTATTAAATTTGTTCATTAAGTTGTTTATAAATTGATTAGAGATGCATGTGAGTAGCTATTGATTCAAATATCGAAAGTGAAGCAAGTAGTCTATATCAAAGAGTTTGACAAAACATTTCTTAAATTTCAGGAGCGGTTCCATGTCGGCCGCGTCGCTCTGTGATGGGCGATGCCTGTAGAACTAGTATTAGTAGAGACAGTTGAAATCATGTGAACAATATACAGTTCTTGTGAAGTTCAGCTCATGAAATAACGGTAAAATCCAACTGGGGAAGGATTCAGAAATCATGGACGGGCTGCTTTATAGATTCCTTTTATATGTTACTGCATCTGTGATAATCCTGCTGGCACTATCCAAAATATATATCATATTTCTGGTAACTGAGCCAGAAGGATTCGCCATACTATGCCTATTCCTTTTGTACATACTTTGTTACCATAATTTCACTTTAATACATCAGAAACCGAAGAGCAGGACCAACCGGACCAGGAGGATCATGATAATGAGGAGCAGGCAGAGGCTCATACGGAATGTTACAGTACACAGGAGAGGAGGAGGAGGAGGATTGGTTTCTCATGCTACCCTAGGGACCTTCATCATTAATTACAACGACAATCATAACAATAATAATGGAGGCCTGCAACTACGCGATGGTCTTTCGTTTGAAGAAATCCAAAGGTTGCAATGTTTCAAGTACTCAGCACAGAAGAAGACATGGTGGAACATCCTCTCGAGACGGAGATCAGAAGAAGAGGACGAATGCAGCATCTGTTTGCGCAAAATGAAGCAAAACGTAGAAGCCCGATTACTTCCCCAGTGCGTGCATTGCTTCCACAAGCTTTGCATTGATCGGTGGCTGCGTTTGAAGGGAATCTGTCCCCTCTGCAAAACTCCAGTGGCTATAATCGATTAAAATTAAGATCAGTTTCGAAACTATAAAGTGTCAAAACAGGAAAATCCCTTTCAGATAGAAACTTAGATAGAAATCCCTCTCTGATATACATTTAATAAAAAAATTTTTTTTTTTAAAAACCAAATCTTTCTAATTTGAGTGGCTAAATTTGTGTAATAGGAGTGTTCCATGTGTTTTTCAACATGTTGAATTCATTTATGCATTCAAAAATATAATTTAAACAAGGTACAAGAAGTGGAGTACTAAGGTTGAGATAGGAGAGTTTCACACTTAATTTGAAAGAAGAGAACCCAGAACAATAATTTAGATTATAAAAATATCATACATAGAGGAAGAGAATTCTTAATTCAGTCTGATCATAGAAGAGTCGGTAAGTCCTGTTTAGATTGGATCCTATGTCGAAGGAGTCACCTAGATTGGAAATCAGATTTGAGGATTTGTCAAAAGCACTTATAGTTAGAAATGGAGTATCAACCAAGATCACCTAGGGGAGACACTACACCAAACAACATGGTAGGGTTACACAACACATTGACACTAGCTGAGTTCTAGAGTGTTGGGTTGAAGGACCCAAAACAACATTTATTTGTATGTGAAACAGAGTAAATTTTGGCAGAGGTGGGAAGTAAATTTTGGCAAAGATTGGAAAATTTTGGCGAGGATCAATAATATGTTACAATTGAAATCAATGGAGGCACTAAGCTCATGATTGTTTCAATCCGTGTACAATACTGTAAAGCATTAGACAATGTTACGTAAGAATTTTCTCAACTACTTGCAAAATGGAAGGAAACGGGGATCAGAACCAAAATCCAAATCATAGTGAAGGTTTGAATTGGTAGGGATTTGAATAATCAAGAGTTAATAAATATTTTTTTTTTCTTAAAAACAAAATCTTTCAAATTTGAGTGGCTAAATATGTGTAATCGGAGTGCTTGAGGTTTTTTCAGCATGTTGAATTCATTTATGCATTTAGAGATGCAATTTAAACAAGGTACAAGAGGTAGAAGACTAGGGTTGAAAAAGGAGAGTTGCGCATTAGCAATAGTCTAGATCTTAGAAACACCATATATAAAAGGAGAGGAAGATAATTCTCAGTTCAGTTTGATCATAGAAGAGTTGGTAAGTCGTGTTCAGATTGGATCCTATGTCCACTCCACGATCCTTTTTGTGTCACCTAGATCGGAAATCACATTTGAGGATTTGTCAAAAGCACTTATTGTTAGCAAGGGAGGACAAAGGTGCATTAGGCACATTAGTGAAAACAATGTAACAACTCAGAGTCAACCATGATCGCTTAGTGGAGGCATTACACCAAACAACATGGCAGGGTTAGAAAACACATTGAGACTAGGTGAGTTCTAGGGTGTTGGGAAGGACCCAGAATAACATCTCTTACCTGGAGAAACTAGAAGAGGAGTTGATGCGACTAATGGAGGGAAGCATGATGAGCAATGGGTAAGGAAATGGAGAGGACCTATGCTAACATTTGACCATCAAAAAGAAAGGGAGATGCATTAGAGGGTAAGAAAAAAGATACTAGGACCAGATTGGGTAGCATCAACAACATTTGTGCCTCCTGTGTGTGATCGTACTATGCTACAGAAGCCACTAGGGAAGGTAAGTAATCTAACAGATTTTTTGAGAATTTGTGTAGAGTTGATGAAAGATGAAACTGCACTAAATGCATTATGTGAAATGTTTCATCACTGCACACAATAAAGGGAAATTCCTATCACAGAGAGGGTAGTGAATCGGGTGCTTGGTAAAAAGAGGAACAACGAAGAAGTTAGATTAAGTGCACAGATTGGGGAATATGATGTGGATAATGGTATTTTAGACTTCGTGTCTGATGTAAATGTGTTACTAGAGAATACCTCAGAAACGATGGGGAAACCAAAATTGATTTGGTCTTGTATTCAGTTAAGGTTGGAAAGCCAACACAAGATAATACCAATTGGTTGATTGACATGAGTACTTGTGAGTATAGATGGATTGCATAGTGCATAACATTTTGAAGTAATTGAGATCACGGATTATACTAAGCCATATGAAACAATGATGGGACTTGAATGGGCCTTTCATAATTAGGTAACGATTAATATGAAGAGGAGAGAGATGATATTTGAGTTAGGATAATTGAAGGTTACTACACCATTGGATCAAACAAAAGGGAAGAGGTACAACTAGCCAGTGAGAGGGAACAAAATTGGCAACCTATATAATATGACTACACAAATGGATGATTATGTTAGCCCCACTGCAGATGTCATGCTAAGTCATAGTGATGTGATGAAGGAAGAACATGATGAGGATGATCTAAGGAATGTGAGAAGATCTAAGGAATGTGAAAATACCTAAAACTAAGGGAGAATGTTATGTAGAATGGTTAGTTCTTGAATTTGTTCTCTACACATAAAAAATAAAAACATGAAAGATAAACATTGGAATGACAGAGAATCCATTTTTTTTGCATATAGAATATTATTGGAGAAGATTGTATATTTACTACGCGGGTATCAAGATTATTCCCAATTGCATTCTCAGAGATGAAGGGGTTATCTAGGGAATTAGGTGAAATGAATATCCCTTTGAAACCCAATGCTAAGTCAATGGGACAAATACCCTATAGGTTAAGTCAGAAGTATAAATAGAAGGTGATGGAAAAGATGGACAAGATGTTAGAAGCAGGGATCATTGAATTGGTGGTGTAATCAGAGTGGATAATTCCAATGTCGGTACATGATAAGAAAATAGGAGGAATCGGGATTTGTGTAGACCTAAGGAAGATGAATGATGCATTATGGCATGATCCATTTCCAACACCATTCACATATGAGGTATTAGAGAATGTAGGAGGGTATGAGGTTTATTCTTTCACAGATGGATGCTCAAGGTACCATCAGATCAATATTGTGAAAAAAAAATGTATAAGACTACTTTTGTGACATAGTGGGGAAGTTATCAATACAATGTGATTCTCTTTGGACTGAAGAGTACCCATGCAAGTTTTTCAAGGGTTGTTTTTGTATCCTTTACTAAATTTATTGATAAATTCCTTGAAGTGTACTTAGATTATTGAACTTTGTTTAGTTTATTAAAATATTAAATAGAAGTACTCAGGTTAATGTTGGATAGGTGTAGAGAATTTCATATTTCACTAAATTTGAAGAAATGAATTTTTTGCTCATCTTTTGGAATATTGTTAGGCCATATAATCTCCAAGAAGAGAGTATTAGTGGATCCTACAAATATTACAATGATTCTGCATTTACAACCACATACATTAGTCATACAACTCAGGGTAATTTTAGATCATACAAAATATTACATGAATTTGATCAAAGGTTATGCACATATTACAACACCTATGGAGAAGTTGCTTAAGAAGGAAGCTAAGTTGCAGTGGAATGAGGATTGTGAGTAGGGTTTCGAAACCATGAAGAAGAAATTAGTGACCAAGACGATTTTGATCTTCTTTAATATAAGTAGATAGTTTGAAATAATTAAAATTAATATAGAGTTTACATAATACGAAGAAGTTTTCATCTATGGTATTATATATTTTTGTTTTTTCTATATCGTATTTTTTTATGAATAGTAAGTGAATGTAAGAATTATGACTAGGATTAGTCCAAGAGGTTGATGTGAGTAGTTATCTAAGTCAAATCTAGAAAGTGAAGTAGATATCGAAAATCAAAGAGCCAATTTACTAAAGATACCTTCCATTAATATAGAGAAATATATTTTAAATTTCATAAAAAGAAAAATGTAATAATTAAAAATATATTGGAATTTACAGTTTAAACAATATTTTAATTACAAATTTCAATCTTATGGTTAACAATTAAATATGTTGGCATATCTTTTGTCCTACACTCAAATCAATGAATGAGATTTAATGTTGATAAATATGGAGAATGTCATGGACATGAAGCACAATAGTTTAACATTTACTTTTTACTTAGTAACAATTTATTTTTACAGTGTACCATATCTCGTGTACCATATCCTATTGATTTAATGTTGATAACTATGAAGAAAGGCATGGACATGAAGAACAACCGTTTGACATTTACTTTTTAATTTTTAACAATTTATTTTTAATGTGTACCATATCCCATTGATTTAATGTTGACAACTATGAAGAATGACATGGACATGAAGCACAACTGTTTGACATTTACTTTTTACTTTTTAACAATTTCTTTTTATCGTGTACCATATCCCGCATACAATTAAGGAATCACAGGTGTGAGCAGATGGAGTACTAATATTGATGCAACAAGGAAATCATGGAACTAGTGCAACCATTGGTGGAACTAGTACAACCAATGGCAAAACTAACGTACCTAGGCTCAACATAGGCTCTATTTTTCACACCTATGGATTAACCATCCTTCCTTTTACCTTATGAGTGACACTATTACCTCCCTTGAGCTCAACTCTCTCCCATTCCCATTTTCATTTCACAGTTTGTCATCCTTCTTGAATTCCTCGACCGGACCACTCGTGGATACTAGTGGACCCTCTCCTCTGACTTGCAGAACATTAGAGACAAACTACGATCTACTTGGATTTACACCTTTTCTGAAAAGCTTATTTAATCACTTCTTACCTCTTGATACCTGCACTAATGGAGGCGCAAGTCAACGCAGTCATGAGTGTTGCTGAGAAGGCCATCTCAAATAGTACACGTATCTTTATCTTGATGAATGAGATCTCCATGTGTAGAAACCCTTCACAATCCTCTCTTTAAACTATTTCTATGTCCTCTTCCCCTCGTATTAACTTGTTCCAACATTCCACACAGTCTACCACTATCTATCCTCCTCTGATCACCTGTCCTCCCTTATTCTTTGATAACTCTCCCCCTACCCTTCCATCTCCCATCCTACCCTCTACAAAATCTACATCTCTACCGGTAGAAAGGACACATTTCTCACAAGGCTTACAAACTGAAACTTGTAAGATTCGGCCCTCTTTACACCTTCCCCTTTTTTCTACTACCATCCCCACTCTTCATTTATCTCACAGTGACCCCATACCCTAGAAATCTACATCTCCAGCTACACATGATACTAATAGAATCTCTGGCTTTGAAAAAAGACTCGATCCTTTCCACTTGGGAGCAGGAAGCTTGCACAACATTTGTGGGCTCTGAAGAAAATCGTCCTTGGTGTGGATATTGGATTTGAGGACTCGGTCTCCATGGCCCTGTGTAGCCTTATGTGAATAATCTCTTACAAACATCTTTTTTCTATAGACCTAGAAGTTTGGATGACTAAAACTTGGCAGCCAATATTGGGCTATGTGCCTCCCCTCTCTCATCTAGGACAAGGCTGGCTTTACTTTCAGTTCAAATCACCTGAGGATTCCACAACTATTCGAGAGCAGCTTATGACAATAGTCTCATGTTGAAGCGTTGGCGAGTGAGCTTTGATCCATCACAAGACTACTTTGACATCGCCATCTATGGGTCCTCCTTCCTGGACTACCATTATTGGCCTAATTGTGTTTGTAGGTATACCACCTATGAGAAAGATATGTATTTCATTGTGTATGCATGGGAAAAATGGAAGAATTACATTCTAGGCAAGGAGACAATCATCCACACTAATCACAAGCCTCTGTAATTCATGCATACATATGGAAATATATAGAATGATCTCCATCAGAAATGGAAACATACATGCAATAATTCCACTTGAATATTAAGTATAAGAAGGGAAGATCCCACCATGTTTCTAACTGCCTCAGTCGACCCTTGGTTGTGGCCCTCACAATAGTTTTAGCTGTTGTGGGAATGAGACCTCTGGGTGGCCACAATTATACAACAATGAGTTTGATTTTTCTGCTACTTATCAGACCCTAAGTGTTTGGAAAAATGTTTCAGACATCGACATCTAGGATGCATTATTGTGATATAGACATCCATAGATGTGTTCCTTCAAGAGAGCATGGAAAGCTAGTTTGGGAGTCATATTGTAGTTAGGTGTCAAGGCACTTTAGGATGGGGAATATAGTAGTATTACTTCAAAAGCATTTCTACTTTCCCAATCTTTGACATGATGCCGGCTAATACATCAATTTGTTACTTCTTGTTCCATCTCTAAGTCATCCATCAAGAATCATAGGTCGTACACTTCTCTCCCTAGACTATACAAGACATGGGATTATGTCTCCTTGTATTACTTGTCAGGGTTTCTCTCCACCAAACATGGTCACAATTATGTTTCCATGGTCGTTGATTGGTTCTCTAAGATGGCCATTTTGACACCTTGTAAAAAGAGTATCACATTCAATTCCATTACTAAACTCTTCTTTGCTCATGTTTAGGTTCATTTTGGGATACGACAAACCGTCATTTCAAATACAGACAACATGTTCCTCAACAACTATTGGTCTGACATATGGTCTTTAATGGGCACCAAGTTGACCAAATCAAATACCTTTCATCCCCAAATAGATGTACATACAAAGGTGGTCAATAGGATGATTATTCATATCCTGTGCATGTACAACTCCAAGCATCCATGTACATGGGATGAGAGCCTCCGATATGTTAACAATAGCTATAACATATCCCTCCAAAACTCTAGTGGCCATATCCCTTTTTAGGTGTGTTTGGAGTTCCATCCATTGGTACCCATTGATATAGTTCTTCTTGTTCTAGCCTCCCCGACAATTTCCTCCCATGCTTAGAATGAGACTGACATAGCAACCAGATTCATTTAATGGATCCAACACCTCCAACAACAAGTTCATGATATCCTGGAGATGTCTAATTCCAAGTATAAGCAACGACACAACCGACATCAAGTTTCGTGCAAGTTTCAAGTTAGTGACAACATGTGGTTGCATTTGTAGAAAGATTGCCTTATAGGCCCCCATATGAAGCTTAGAAAACCTAGATACAAGACTTACACCATCACTGAGGATCTGGGTGACAATGGTTTGAAATTGAGTATTCTTGTTTTCCTTAACTTGCACTTAGTATTTAATGTGAAGCTACTTCAACTATATTTCCCATCTCTGTTGAAAACCTTGGAGGTGATTCCTAATGATTGCAACTACTTGTATCCTTCCAAGATGGCATTGAAAATCTAAAATCCTCATTTATGGAAATAATTATTTAAAAACTTATTATATTGTTAATATTGTGATTTAAATATTAAAATATAAAAAAATAAATTTATAATAATTTTTTTTTTAAATTATAATATTTTTTAATATACA